>CAJUYI010000562.1:115380-128996 GCA_910591695.1 Galerucella pusilla | reverse complement strand
TCTACAGTTAAAGTTAGGCCCTTTCCCAATGAAACACCCTGTATAAAACTTCATGAACATTTTTTTTGTAAAAATGTCCGTGCATCATACGCATACGATGCAATTTTTAAAAGGGGTTCATTAATATGCAGACATTTTGTACTTCCATAGAGGTGCGAAAAAAATTTTATAAGAGTTTTTGATATTTGTAAAAATCTCTATATCATGGACGTACGTTAGAATATTGGATTTTTATTTTTCCATTGTTTATCAATGTTTGATATTAAAATGTCTCATTATATTATAGATTGTTTTCTGTTATTAAACATATATTTCTTTTTTTTTTCAGGTTAGTACAGCAGTAAGTGGACCGTGGTAAGAGCTTTATCAAAATTAAGATTCATTATTATAATCATTTCTTGTTTATCAATATAATTATTGATTTTTTAACATTTTTTTTAAATTTTATTCCCATAATTATTTCTCTAAAGCTAGCAATGCTATAGTCTGGATGGTCCCAAGAATAACCGCATGTAAACAGAGACCACGCTTGATCTATTCTAAGCCGGCTGCGTATTGGACGACTCGCATTGAAATGTTAGCAGTAGTGGAACAGATTAAGCCCTATTCAACCTTATCCACTTACCTTGGTCATTCAATATCCACGTGATCTCATTTTCGAGTGGTTTTCCTTGAGAACGTACCGACTTTAGTTACAGATTAATATTTTAAATATTAGCCTCTTCTCATTTTCTTATTTTGTGTTTAAAAAGGGGATAACGACTGACTCGGAATCAGTTGAATATATAATTTTCAATATTTTCTTTATATCCGTTAAAATAATATCTTTTTTCTCTTATTTTTTGGTAACCAAACCACAATAATGTTTTTATATCTTTCATTTCGTCGTTTCGGTAGCGTTCCAGCCATGTTCCAGCTACCGTTGTCAAAATTAATTAGTAATTAAATAATTTTTGGTCCCTATCTGACACAACGAAAAAATTTGACAACTAGACAATCGATAATATTTTGAAGTTTAAGACCATTTTAAGACTACAAAACTTTGTTGTCAAATTTTATTAAGGTCCATTCATAGTAGATCACATCTCTGATAAAATGTGAAACAAAATATTTTATTTTATGACATTCTAACGATATGATAGTCTACTAGAAATGGAATCCAGTGCAGTGCATGTTTCAGGAACGGTTTTTATTGGGATAGCACTTTTTTCCGCTTATTTTGGAAATGTTAATAAAACGCGTTTGCTGTTACTTTTTTGTGTATGATTATTTTTGTTTTCAAAATATGTTTAACTCAGCTTGGTGATTTCGTGTATTGAAGTGTGTATCGATTAACAACTACTCCATTGATAAATCATAAGAAAACCTGGATAAAAGCTTATGATGCTATCCAGATAACGCAGGTAATTGATTATTGGAAATTTCTCTTTCTAACATTGGCAACCAAATTTGACTACATTCGGCTGAAATACTAGCTACACATTTATCTGCATTTAGTTGTATTAAAGCACTTTCTTTGATTGTTCGTCTTTTATTATTGGGCTCTTTCAATATTATTTTTGTCGAATACCATTGAATTTGATGCCCCTCTTCCCAAGCATGTTTGCAAATACCTGACTTAAGAACTCCCTATCTTTGATATACTTTTTGTGTTCATTTATTCGGACTTTCAATGGTCTAGATGTTTCACCTAAATAAAATTTGTCGCATTCACAAGATATCTGATATATGCAGTTTTTTGATGATTGTTCTTCATTTTTTTGTTTCGTTTTTGTTAGTATGGATCTTAACGTATTGTTAGATTTAAAGCTAGTTCGAATATTGAAGTGATTACCAATTTTCTTAATTCTCTCTGATAAACCCTCAACATACGGTATTGTCAAGTTTTTAAAAATTATGTTAGCTGAATTATTAATATTATTGTTATTATTATGGGGTATTAACAATGAGCCCTCCTCTATATTCTTAATTTCTTTATTCCCAAATTCTGCCGGGGTAATTATTGGTATTTAAAACGTTTTTCAGTAAAGTTTTCTTCTTTGTAAATTGATTATCATTCGAACAAATGATTCTGGCCCTATCGTATAAAGATTTTACTATCCCTATATGTTATTGGTTAAATAATATGAATATTATACTTACAGATGCTGATAGAATTCACATCCTTTATGTTGCGGAAAGAGTTTTCGTCAATTGATCCGTTGCATTTTATAAAATGTATAGATAAATAATCACTTGTCGGTATTGTCGAATCGAGAGGAACATCTTTATCGTCCAGTTCTAAATAGTAACAGTAGATACTTACCGAATTTGTTTCTGTATTTGTGTCAACTCTACATTTGTTAACATCATCTGCATATAAGTGTGCTATGAGATTGATGGAAAGTAATGCCAGAAGAATATAGGAATTCCTGTAAAAAATTTTTTTTAAATGCATACAAATTATAAATTCAAAACAAAATACTTTAAAAAAGTAAAAATCGAGCTTTTATAAGATATCCAGCTAAGAGTTGAAAAAAATTTTTCAATCCATCACAAAAACTGAGAGGCATGATGACATAATGCTTGCAAAGGTAATTGAATTCCATTTGCTAATAATCCAACGATATATTTTGAGCTAAACTATACATGGACTCTTTTGTTTAATATGCACACCTTTATCTTTTTACAGTATTTGATACTTTCATTAAGAACATTTAAAATTTAATTAAACTTACATGTTTCTGCCAATTAAAATTTGAAAGAGTTCTTCAATGCACTGTTTGATTTTAAAAGCAGGACAATTCAATATAAACGAATTTAGAACTGTACTAGTTTATTAAAACGAAATTATCTAATGTATTTTTTAAAGATAACTTATTGCATAAATTTCAATAAACAAAATATAATTTTATTATACATCTTAAAAGGTCATCAGGTATCTATGGAGGAAAATGATACATTTAAAATAAATTAAATTGGTTGAAAAACAAATAAAGAATTAAACAATTGGCTACAGGATTCATCTGGCATGTGAAAATGGGGGAAGTTATGAATCAATTAACCTCATCCAGAAAAAGACCCTTAAGCCCTTTAAACGGCACTAATGCTTTTGCCAAAATGTGTGAAAGGGAAATTAAACAACTGCAGTCTTAATGGAAAGATATTTTAGATTTTCAATCGCTTTTATTAATAAATTTGTTTGTTCTTTCTCATTGCTCCAATGGCCATTAAATATCAGATTACCTACGGCGTGCCATTTTGTTATTCAACAACATCGATTAATAAGCGAAATACCAATATTCTCTTTAAAAAATGTAATGTAATATCAGCACCAACACTGTAAAAACTAACCTAAACTTATTTGCTAATTTATGTAGTTATTTGTTCACTTTACTTTTTACTATTTTCTGAATAAATCCCATTAAAGCTGTGGTAAAAACACTGTCAGTACCACAGATAACCTACTTGCTCAGTACCATACCACTGGAAACTGGAAACTCTAATTGTTCGAGCCCTTTAAAAGCGAAGAAGCGGTGTTTCCCGGCATACCCCCAGTTTTGTACTTCCGAATACATGCATTACTGCAGTATAGGCAATCTCAGTACATTATAGAAATTTTATTTCCTAATTTTATTTCTGGAACCACTATTATGTATTGGATAATTTTAAATCGGATATGTCTATAATGTTTGAGTATCCATTATGTTATTCATAATAAAAATAAACGAATTTCAATTATGAAAAGATAATAGACATTTCCCATGTAAAATTATGAAATGCATAAAGGAAATTCAATTTTACTTATGTATTGAGGGTTACCCGCAAGTTTGCATTGAAAAACAGTAGGCAAAATCTTAATACATAATAGAAATTCGAATTTTTATTATTTAGGGCTGCAAGTGTCATATAAACCTGTTTATCCTATTATTGAGGTAGATAACTAATTTCTACAAACAGTAGATTGATCTTAAACTTCTATACACTCTACACTATAAGGTCTAATAATAATTAAAAAATACGGCGGTATAATAGGGTACAAGCATAAATTAGTGGGAATTGACGCTTTAACACCTTGCATGCTTATTTTTTTTCAAAAAAATATAAACTTCACTTTTGAAACGACTTTAAAAATCATAAAATTTGAAAGTCCGCAGAAACGCGCTTTACGTCATAAAGATGGCTGCCCCATGGTGTGACTCATTTGTTTACGTTCTTATTCGTATATCACGCTCTGAGTTCTTGTGACCTAATTTGTTTCTGAAAGCTTTAAAAAGGGATAAAGCCGAAAAATACTTAGTATTCCAAGTATTGCATTGTTCCAGTGTGTCTATTAAAACTCCAGACAAAATATTTGTTACTTTACCTGGTGGCGCAAGCAAAAATACACTTAAGGGAAGGGCATTACTTTTGTTTGTGAAGACCATTTTAATAAGTACCTACTTCTGTGCTGGTAATTTTTATTCTTAAATAGTTTGAGGTTATGTACCTATGTATATGTCTAGGAATCAACCATAAAAACATCATTTTCTTACGACCACACATCGAAATATGGTTGGTATATATTATATAAATAAAACATAGTTTAAATCGTACTTACGATAATGCTTGAACTCCTCTTATTTCCTCTACAATAAAGCAGCTGTTTGACTTCATAAATTCAAGTAGCATAAATGAGTCTACTTTGGGCAAGTTATCAGTTTGTGCTTTTACAAAACCTTCGCTAGCCATATCTTTACTCACAAAATATGAAAGAATCGTCACTGAACACTGAACTAGTAAATAAAATATATTCTCCTAAAAGTTTTAAAATATCCTCGGAAATATCGAATATTTATGTCCACTTTCCACTTTACGTTGACTTTTAGAAATAAAAAAAAGCACACACAAACACGTAATGGTCTCAAACAATCATATAAATGATATTTTTACGTCGATGAAGCAATTAATAGTTGATTAAAATACAATATAAACACACAACTACACATAACCTAATGCAATACCGGCCATATTGACATAAGTAAACACAAGAGATATGACATAACACGTATCTTCGGTAGCGTTCGGAAATCTTAGGGTTGTGGTCGGAAAGTGCATTGAAATTTGAATTTTATTTTAAAATTTGGGAGTAATTTCCAATGGAAACTGGTTTATTTCCTATTATTAGTAATTTTTGATATCATATTTACTATTATAAATTAATATCCAAGCAAAATATGAAATATGCGTGTACTCTATTGGTCGACAAAGTGAAGTATGACAAGTATCTTATTATCAAAATGCGCTTAAAAAAAGGTTTGGAAGCTTAGCTTCTAGTTAAGCTGGTGTATTCTTTTGATGAACATACAACTATTTTCTGGCACTATACTCTATTTTTTTGTACGATAGTCAAATCGTCATTTTTTAACAAATACAAACAATTGTAAAAACTTCTTTTTTAAATGTATAGGAAGAAATGTTCAAGCTCCACAAAGTAAGCAGCATATACAATTGAAAAAAGGATTAGAAATAAATAAATTTATAATAGAAAATTTATTAAAAATCTCCAAGCATAACTAACATTATTCCAATATAATTTTCAAACACATTGTGTTTTGTTGCCAATAATATTTACATTTCTAGCTAACAGGTCTTTTGAGGTTTTCGCCAATCAGTTAAAAATCCTAGACTTGGTTTCTTCTTCAACTTCAGAAGGTCAAGTTGTAGTGTATGTATTTCCGTGCATTGAGAGTCATAATACAGAAAATCAAATTTGGAAAAGTTCGGGCTATTTTCCAAAAATTTCTTTATATCGACATCTTTCAAAACTCTGACCGGCAATCCTATTTCTCTTAGATTTGATAATTCTTTGGTTAAATCTGCACTGAAAGATGTTAATTTCGTTGGGCTCAACACCAACGCTTCTAGTTTTTTTAAAGGATCGAACGCTCCTTCCTTAATTGTTGTAATCGGTGTGTCTCCAATACGTAAATAAATCAGTTCTAAAATATAATCAACAGTTAATAAAAAAGTATTTGGTAAAATCTGATTTTATATTTAACAGTCAGGCGTTGTAACAGCTCGAAGTTGGCATGGAAATGCCTAGGCAGACTTGACGAACTAGAACAAAAATTTAGGCCATGATGGTGAACATGGAATTGAAATGGTTGATAAGCTGCCACTCCCTTTATATTACCCAAACAGTTCTACGGGGTTGACTCCAATATCTCCTGGGCAGAACCAAAAAGGGGTAAAGATTCAATAACTGCGTAATATGGAACTTAAGAGACGTCCATTGAATATTACTTTTACCAGGAAAAAGGAAAAACACCCCTGCACTTGCTGAAATAATGCGACTCTCTTACTCAAGATACTTTTCCACCTAGCAAATATGGGGAAATATCCTCTTAGACACCAACAGATCCTGCACTTAAAGATGAAGTTCACCCAGCATTTTTCAGACATGAATTCACACTAGAAATATGTGAACAATTTAATTGGGACAGAAACTGGAGCTGGGGAAACTGAACTCATATTGTATCAGTTCGAAGATGATTTGGAACTGCCTGATCAAACTTAGCTATCTAGGAGAAAATAACAGTCCCACTGCTTTGGGTACCAACCCCTAGTATTGAACAGGGGAATCAAATAGCTGATGAGCTAGCCAGAAACATAGCGGCCACTCCCTTTTTTGGACCTGAACCGTTCTACGTGATTGACTCTAATTCCCTCAGGAGAGTACTTATTCACGCAATAGAAACGTGTACACAATTTAATTGGGATATCGTGAGCAGAATATTATCTTAGATAGTCAGGCAGTTGTAGCATCTCGAGGATGGAGGGTGAGTGTAGGCTCACAGCACTTAGGCCACATGTGACCCATTGTACATCCTGCCGGGGAGTTGTCTCCTAGATCATCGTCCATCCTGTCCTTCCCAGGAAGGTGGACAGGTCACTAGGAGACATCTCCTTTATATCGGCAGGTGTAGGCCAATACTCACCGAACACACACTCTCTTATTGACGATAACTCCGGACACTTGCATAAGACATGCCTAACAGTTTCGTCTTACTGTTCAAACATCTTGCTTAGAGGTGTGTCCACTAGCCCTATAGTATGGGCTGTCATGCCCTTTAATTGTAGGTCACGTTGGAAGGAAATGAAATAGTTAATAAGCTACTCAGAAATGCAGCGGGTACTACCTCTGTATGACCTTCGGGTCGAAGCAAAAGGAGAGGAAGAAAACCTCTGGAAAAGCCTTTCAGTCAAGAAATTCTATACAGAGTTCTTAGTATAGGTTTCTCACATGGCATTGCAACATGGGGCGACATGAATGTTACTTTCCCAACTATGCAAACTGCAAGTACAAAAAAGGAACCCTCTTTGGAGCACAACAGATCCTACACTTCGTAAAAGAAATGAGATGGATGGATGAAATGTGCTTTAATTGAGCAAAGAAGAGAGCACGATCCACCTAATTTGGTCGGAGTGATACAACACCTCACTCATTTATTCATGTATACTGCCATTGCAGTATTTATTGACATGGGAACCAATTATGCATCTTCTTTATAAGATTCAACAATGAGCGTCAGTTATAATTATTAAAACTATGTTTTGCTTGTTGAAAATATAATTTTATTGTATGCGAATAACGGCTTGGCTTTAACCATGATCAATCAGCTAGAAAGTGAATAAGATGATGACATTACAAAGGATTCGCTTAAACTTATTACAATGAAAGTGCAATTAGTGTACACTCGGATTTCTATACGTCGTTTCATGTATAGAAATTAACAATGTTGAAGTGTTGTTAGCGTGATAAGTTGACACTCTTCGTTAAACTTATTTTCTTCTATTTCAATGACTGGAACCGATAGAATATTTGATTGTCGTTTATTGGTAAAAATTAGTTAAAGTACTCTTAGTACCTATTTTTTTCTCTTTTCTTTTTTGGAGTTTGTTGGCATTACCTCTACATTTAGCTTTTATCCACCCATTTATCCTGGTAGAGTCTAGTGCATGACTGTCAGATATGACATAGGTCTCGATCTCTATGCAACAAAGTTTGCAGCTGAACACCCGTTGTACAGGAAGGGATATCGCCTTAGCGAGATTTGGCTGGTTCCAATGAGTCTTAATTGGTTGCTGCTTGCCTTCCTGAGACGTTTTGATAATTTTCAGAAAGAATACTCGCCAATCTTATGTTGACAAGTAAAGATGAAATTTCCTTTTAAAATAAAGGTAAAATAAAAATACCGGACACTAATAACCCTTCTATTAGAAATCTTGCAGCTTGAACAATTAATAATTTAACGAAATGAAGTACCAAACTTGAAAGGTGGATAAGGCAACAACGCTTACCATCATGCAAAACCCGACCTCGGCGAGTACGCGGGAAAACGAACAATAAGTTAATTTCAATTACAATTACAGGTATAAATACATTACCGATAGACATCGGGGTAACACTTCACATTATGTGTACATTTTATTTATTAAAAGTAAATTATTCCTAAGATTATGTTTGAATTGTTTTAATTGAAATAAAAGAGGAACCTTCAGAGATCACATCGCTACAAGGGTTGAGCTTACACTGCTGGCTTTCGTTGTTTCGTTGTTGGCGCTGTTTTAGCGGCAAGTGAGTCGAAAGGTACCGATTGGTTCCGCGAGGATTTACAAAAGGCGCGGAGTTTTAAAATTGGAATGAATGCCCTAATGAAGAATTAAGGTATAGTGTACTGACCCGTTAGCAATGTGGGTAAAATTTAACAAAAGAAAAATGTTATAATCAAAGAAACTTACCTTGATTATTCTGGAAAGCATCACTGGGAATTTCAACAAAATTACTGTGAGATATATCCAAACCTTGTATATTTTTCAAATTTTTCAATGCACTCAAAGTCATGTTTTCTTTATAAATTT
Source organism: Galerucella pusilla (assembly GCA_910591695.1). Taxonomy (NCBI): domain Eukaryota; kingdom Metazoa; phylum Arthropoda; class Insecta; order Coleoptera; family Chrysomelidae; genus Galerucella; species Galerucella pusilla. The sequence continues at coordinate 120,113 of CAJUYI010000562.1, read as the reverse complement.
TTAATCTCAGTATATTATCCAGTCCTTCTAAATCATCTTCTTTAATATCGATTGAATTTCCACCTAGATTAAGGCTTGATAAAGTGTGCTTTAAATTTTTGAAGGTGCCCTTTAAATTTGGAATGGTTGAGCTCTGAATTTCCAAGTACGTCAATTTTGGTAATTCGGGAAATACAAGTTTATCCAACTTACAACCATCTGGAAAAATGTTACATCGATATTAATATTCACAGTAAATTTATTGAATCCATTTCATGATAGACGTTTTTAAAAAAATCGAATTCATGGCAATGAAAATATTATTGGACTTGACGAAAATAAGATACTGTAAAAGTTTGAACTCTTCATATTTATATTAATAGTGGAGTCAATGAATACATAAAACAGGCAATCTTCGGAAGTCCTCAAGAACAGCTCCGATTTTGATGTTTTTTTTTCAAAATTTTGTTTTTTTATATTCTTTAAAATCAGAAACCTCTTGGAGTGGGGACGGAACTATTTATCTTGTTTAAACAATATCTGTGATATTTATGCACAAAAAAAATTTCTACTACTTATACAATATCCATTAAAAACTTGTAAATATATTAATGAATGTTATAAGCAATTATCTATAAGTTTGTTCTGTGTAGTAATGACATGGAATTAATTTGTGGACCAAAATATAAATTTTTTATTGACCATAGAAAATTCATTATTTTATATACAAAAATAAAACATTCAATTTTCATTCGCATTTCGCGTTTCGGAGACTTCTTCATCTTCTTCAAGTGGTGGGTGGTTACTGCAGTCATTTCCACCGCAAACTATGCAGGCTGGTGAGCAATGAAGACCACTTTTCTGCAGCCACACGCTGAACCGCGACCTGTTTTGCAAGAGCAGAATATCAATTTTAAAACGTTGTCGGGTGCTGCTGGTTGTGTCATTTTGGTTAGTTTTAAATAATTCTCTTTTCGCCAACCCCATTCTTTAGGTGGTATCGATGAATTATTTTTCCATTGCTGAACTTGTAAGTAGACTCTTTTAATAAATGTAGTTTTGCTGCATCTTCTGTCGGAGGTAAGGAATTAAGTTGTACGCTTTTATTTTTTGAAGCTAATGCTATGAAACGTTCATATCGCAGTTCATTCGAGCATTTGGCAGTTTTAGCACCATACATTGCTAGAATACAATCAATACCATCATTAAAAAGCACTCCTTTATTTTGCTCTTCAACCATAAAATTTTCAGCTGCTGCATGTAATTTTTGATTATCATCAACAACTTTAATATATATAGAAAGCGGATGTGGTATCACAATGCATGAATAAAAAACAGATGGGTTTTTTTAATATTTGGATATTACTCTAATATTGTTTTTGTTGAGTAAACTCGTTGCAAGGTATTATTTTTTAGTGGTTTTAAAAAAAACATTTCTTTATCATCAGGTGCTAAAGCCATCAATAAAACTAACACATCAATATCTTCAGCTACAACAACTACTTGAAGAGAGTAACAATCTATAGCAAATTGCACAATTAATCGATCAGCATCACTTTCGGCTTGACTCCACTCAATATTATTTTCGCCTACTTTTTTGCAGAGAAGATTAATAAACCTATTTTTATTTTTGCTATTACCTAAAAGTTTCTCTTTCGTTGTGTTTAAAGGCATGTCTCCTTCAAATAAATAATCAATGGAAGTATTGCCGATATATCTACGATTTCTCTCAGACACTTCAGTTCCATCATTACTATATCCATCAAATACAACTTTAACATCAGTGCCATAATTATTACGTAAATATCTAATATACTGTTGACAAATATCTGCAAATTTTTTATTTTTTTCCCATTTTAATCTATGAAGTATTTGTAGCGTATGCAGGTAACACATTTTTTGTTCTGTTCCAATATTAAATTATTGTTAAAAATTTTTTTGTAACAACTATTTGTTACAATAAGATTAATATATGGAGATTTTTTTTCCAAAAAAGTAGAGACCAAACTGAATTTTTTATATAAATATCGTTGATATTGCTTAAACAATATAAATAGTTCCGTCCCCGCTCTAAGAGGTTTCTGATTTTAAATAATATAAAAAAACAAAATTAAAAAAAAAATTCATCAAAATCGGAGCTGTTCTTGAGGACTTCCGTAGCAAAGGCTTCATTGACGCGACTATAAGATTTGCCGCATTGATAGCTACTATTTTCCATTTAAATAACATTGAAACAAAAGTTTGTCTTGTGTTTTGGAATTTTGTAACTCACGTAGCGAGCAATACTTCGAAATGACTAAGATATATTCTGGTAGGAAATTTGACGCTCTACAAAACTGGGCTACTATATTTTTTTATATTCTCACTCCTTTCAAAGTTATTCAAGGTTAAAGTTGAATTAGTAATAAATTTTGCCTTTTTTTTTTAATTTTTTGACCCTACAATCAAGTTTATGAAAACATTTCTTGGAATATTTTTTGTAGTGCTATAATTTATCGTTTTTTGTCAAAGTAATGGATAAAGAAACAAACCAAATATTTAAATAATTTTAAATACCTAGAACCAAAGTCGTAATATCCCTCAAATTTCCCAATGAATTTTCATCAATTTCTCCACTGGATTCAAACAAATGAAGCGTTAAAAATTCACTAGGAGGCACAGGCTTATCTAAAGGAATCTCATTTTTGTCTAATTTTACAGAAAAACAGTAAACATCTGTTTGGTTTTCTGCATTTACATCTACTCTACATCCAGGCTGGCCCAACAATCCAGCATTGATTATATGTAGGCATGTAAACCATATTACCAGTAACTTGTACCTAAAAACAAAACACAAATTTGTATACTTTCCAAATGATATATGACAGATTTATTACATTATAGCTATTTATTATATTAGTGTTAAAATAAAATAATATAAAACATAATTTAACACAAATATCATACATAGTTTTTGTAAAACTTCTATTTTGATGATAAAATAAAAGTATTTCAAGAAAATCACATTTTAACTTCTAGTCAGCTAATTATTTTTTTGTCGTTTTAACAATAATTCTCATTTCCTGGGAAATGACCATGTTAGATGACGCTGAGTCGCTTAGTTACCAACAATCAATATTGTCTACAATTCATGCTTTATATTTATGATTATGTCTCTTTTAACGCTTATGTTAAAAGTACCTATTTCACTTTTGACACTAGTGTTAAATGTCAAATTCATACTATATAATTTTTTTCATACCATGGCACCATCCGGTTTCTACTAGGATTTTTGTCAAAATTATTCACCTATAGATTGGCATACCTTTTTTGGTCCTAACCAGTACCCAGACTCATCCCCAAGAGAATGCATACTAACCAAACCCACCTCAAACTCGATGTTACTCCCGCCTCGGAATCACATAATCCCAGCATACTTCACACAGTCTCTGTCATATTCTCCCTTTCTATAACTCCTACCTCTCACATGTCATATCGAATCCTTTTCTTTCCCACATCAAGCTCTCCACTACACCACTTACCTCCATCCATTCCTCCTCGCCCTTCAACATTATCTCCACCATGTTTCCCGTTACACTGCCTCCCCTAGTTTCTTCTTCAGCACTTCCTTGTTCTTCCAGCATCTGAACACATGTCCCACATCATCCTCAACTTCACACCTCTCGCACACTCCAGTCTCTCTCATCCCAATATTGTGGAGGTACCCTACTCTTCTCCCATGTCCAGTGAGCACCTGCGTGAAGAAGTAGTTCACCTCCCCGAATTTCCGGCCCATCCAATCTCTCCTGCTTCCAATCACTCCTTTTAGCGCGATTTTAGGCTATTTTACGTTACGAATTCTTATTTAATTCTAATTAACTTTTTTATTATCTATTTATTTTATATTAAATCACTCCATATAGTCTATGTTGAAATAAATAAAATAGCTACAAATTTAAGTTAATTATTTAAAAATTAATAATAATTAATTTAGCTTTTTCCGGTAACAATTTTTTTATCAAATATGAGCTGCTAAAGATTATTTAAAAAAAATTTTTATCATAATTGTACTATTCTATTTTATTATGTATTTTTACAAACATACTATAAGTACAATATCCCTAGACAATACAAAATACAATTTAAACAAAATAACGACCTCTATAAAATTATTTATACTTTTCACATCTTAACCATTAAAATGTCTTGAATATTGTAAATAATCCTAATCTCACTTTTAAAAATTTATATTAACATATTTCTCTATTAACTTCTTTGTTTATTGGAAATATTGTATTTAAATTTTCATATAATTTATTATATTCAAACAGAATTTCATCTTAGCGAAAGCCTATTGCAATTTATTCAATAATAATAATATAAATTTTCCTACTTACATCCTTCTTGAAGAACAATTAAGTAAATAATAACTGTTAGCTCTCGCTCGAACGCACTATCGTAATGTAATTTTATTGAGAATTTCCGTTTATATATTTTGAATGCGCTTGAAATGAGTCTCTAGTTTGATAATTTTAATCACCGTGCTCCAAATAAATAATTTATTATTTTCTAAAGGCCTGTCGATACCGAGATTAAAGTTGAAAGGTCGCTTCAAGAAATGTTACCCAAAGGTGGTTAATATCACAATCTTGGTAAGATATTATTAATGCAAAGTTGAACGACATACTTGTTTGTTAATTTAAAATTGTTATCATTTTCAAGAGTAATTAAGATTTTAGCAAAAGTGAACTTAAATATGAGCGTAATAACCGCTT
>CAJUYI010000562.1:98947-110380 GCA_910591695.1 Galerucella pusilla | reverse complement strand
ATCTTCAATTACAATGATAATATTGAAGTGGAATCAAATGGTGTTGGTATTGTTACTATGATGTATTCACCCAAAAAATTGACTTACTTTAAATATCTGTGTCCTGAATAATAATGTTTTCAATGTTTATAAATCTCAAAATAATATTGAATTAAAATAATGGGTTAATTGTACAGTTTAAATAATGAAATAATTGTCAGTTTTGACAGTACCTACCCAATTAATAAATTATTCTTTGAAACTCATGTGGTATCTCTATGCTGGAACATAAACAGTTACGTAAAGTTTTTACATAACTACTTTTCATAACTGATTTATGAAGGTTATGAAAAATGTGACGTTACCTAACGTCAAGGAGTGACGTAAAGTGTCACATTCGATAGCGGAATAAGATAAAAAAGATTTTTTTATCAGAAGTAATGTACAATGCAGATTACTTCTCTACATAATCACCTTGACGATTGAGACATTTATCATATCTGTGAACAAGCTTTGCAATACCCTCCTCATAAAATGTTGACGCGATTGGGAGTGAGTTGTGACGGTGTTTTTGACTTCCAAATCATTTGCCACTGCTTCAGTTCGGGAAAAAGATTAAAGTCACTTGGTGCTAGGTCGGGACTATATGGTGGGTGTTCAAAAATGTTCCATTTAAATTGCTGAAGGAGCCGTTGGGTTACTTGCGCGCTGTGAGGACGGATATTGTCAAGGAGCGGAGCAAATCCAGAAGTCAGCATGCCTCTTCGTTTGTTTTGAATAGCTCTCCGTAAGCGTCGCGAAGTTTCACAATAATAATCCGCATTGATTGTTGTTCCCGGCTGCAAAAACCCCACAGTCAGTACACCTTTTTGGTCCCAAGCGAGCACAAACTTTTCTATAGAGCAATTGTTCAGTCACTACAGAATAGAGGATCTTGGAACTTCTGGAAATTTCTCCGATAATTCACTTATGGGAACCTTTTCTTTAATCACTTGGTCAATTCATGGAACAAGGTCGTCTGTAGCCACAGACTTGCGTCCTTGAACCCCTTCATCATGACCATCAGTTCGGCCATCTTCAAACTTTCGACACCATTGACGAACACAATCACTCATAAAGCTTTTCTCTGCACTGTTACATTCTGCTTGCAAGAAGCGAATAACACTTCGCAATTCACCCTTGGCGGGAGACTCAATAGTGACAGCCATGTTCACCTGACTGCAGCTCAACAAAAAATGGCGTGTTGGTGTTGGTCTCTCCAGTGACAGAATGTATTGAAGAGGATTTGCGCAGTCGCCTACTACGCACACTAGTTCAACTTTTTATTTCCCCCGTCTGTTGTTTGTTTTTTATAACATCTTATTATAATATTACCATATTTGATTATGAATTTTCTCACATCAATGACAAATAATGCAATGTCACAAAAAATATTCCTTCAGCCCGCTTTACAGTTCGCAATTCTTCTTGCAATATATTGCAAGCAACACTTTGACCTTGCAAGGTCTTGCTTGCAACTATTGACAACCGTTTTACATTTCACAGTTATTGCAATATGTAATAAAAATCCAAATTGGTCGCCGCTTAACGACTGTTTCATTCCGACAGCTATTTTTTTATTGACATTTGAGCTTGTGTTTGAAACAATCATTTACATATATTTGATTTTTGAACATTTTCATGCGTTTAGCTAGTTTATCTGAGTTTGTGTTTTATTTGATCTAATACCATGCCTCTTAAAAAAATTTGTTGCTGTTAAAGGGAAAATTAGTCAAGTTTTGTGTTGAGCAGCACACTTTACCATAGGCGCGCCTACAGGGGGGACATGGCGATCGATCCCCGAAAATTAATCAAAATATCAATATATTAAAAACATTTTATAATTTTCAAATTTTAACGTTCTTTCAATTATACGAGGAAGCAGTTTTTTATTCTTAAAATGAATTGCGAGAAATTGAAGGGCAGCAACATGCAAAAGCAATGTTTCGGCGGGCACGGCTCTTTGTTTTTTCATCAAAAGATTGCAATTTGATATTTGGCCCCCTAATAAAAAAGTCTGCGCACGCCTATGCACTTTACACTATCTGACGCGCTATTCGACAACCCATAACTGATATCTACACCACAATTTTTTTCTATTTTTGTTCCAAATATTAATAAGTGGATATTTGTAGGGTCATTTATTTAATTTTTATTTTTCAGTACCTTACCAAGCAAGTTGTAGCCCTTCGAGAAGTGAATGATTCCCGATTACGAATATACGAGCAGCTAGAAGTTAGCATCCAAGATCTTGAAAGAGCCAATCATCGTTTAGTTCTAGAAAATTCTGCGGATAAAAAACAACTTAAGGTATTATTTCTATCAAAAGTTTAAGATTTAGTAGAAGGAATTTGCGTGCTTTAAATATACAGATTGCGAAAAAGGTCATACGATTTACACAAGTACGACAAGGAGAATATGAATAACACTACTTGAAAGAGACAGACAATGATTGTTCTATGTGTGAAACCATAGAGAAATAAATATTATACATTATTATCTCTGTGTGAAACTCACAATAGAGTACACACATATTTCATATTTTGCTTGGATATTAATTTCTAATAGTAAATATGATATCAAAAATTACTAATAATAGGAAATAAACCAGTTTCCATTGGAAATTACTACTAATTTAAGAATAAAATTCAAATTTCAATGCACTTTCCGACCACAACCCGAGGATTTCCGAACGCTACCGATGATACGTCTGATGTCATATCTCTTGTGTTTACTTATGTCAATATGGCCGGTATTGCATTAGCTTATGTGTAGTTGTGTGTTTATATTGTAATTTAATCAACTATTAATTGCTTCATCGACGTAAAAATATCATTTATATGTTTGTTTGAGACCATTACGTGTTTGTATGTGCTTTTTTTTATTCCTAAAAGTCAACGTAAAGTGGAAAGTGGTCATAAATATTCGATGATATTTCCGAGGATATTTTAAGATTTTTGGAAGAATATATTTTATTTACTAGTTCAGTGTTCAGTGACGATTCTTTCATATTTTAACAGTAAAGACATGGCTGGCGAAGGTTTTGTAAAAGCACAAACTGATAACTTGCCCAAAGTAGACTCATTTATGCTGCTTGAATTTATGAAGTCAACCATAATTTGTTGTGTGGTCGTAAGAAAATGATGTTTTTATGGTTGATTCCTAGACATATAGGTATAACCTCAAACTATTCAAGAATAAAAATTACCAGCATAGAAGTAGGTACTTACATTAAAATGGTCTTCACAAACAAAAGTAATGCCCTTCTCTAGTGTATTTTAAATAGCTCAACCAGGAAAAGTAACAAATATTTTGTCTGGAGTCTTAATAGACGTTGATTTACACACTGGAACAATGCAATACTTGGAATGCAAAGTTTTTTTTCGGTTTTATCCATTTTTAAAGCTTTCAGAAACAAATTAGGTCACAAGAACTCAGAGCAAGATACACGAATAAGAACGTAAACAAATGACGTCACACCAGGGGGCAGCCATCTTTATGACGTAAAGCGCGTTTTGGCGGACTTTCAAATTATATGATTTTTAAAGTCGTTTTAAAAGTAAAGTTTATATTTTTTTGAAAAAATAGGCATACAACGTGTTAGGAGACATGATAAAGCGTCAATTCCCACCAATAGCAAAATTTATGCTTATACCCTATTAGATTAGATATTTATCAAAAAGAATAAGGGGCAATGAACACACGTCCACCTGTTTTGGTAGAGGGGAGTGATCTAATTGGTACTTTCACACACAGGATAGTTCTTGTTTCTTTCAAGTACTTGTGTAAATCGTAAGACCTATTAAACTTTTTCGCAATCTGAAGATACCAAATGAATATTTTTTGTACACGTGAAACTCTCGGTTTATATGAGTTTTTTTTATATCATCTATTATTTCCCTTGTGTTTACGGCATTATCTATCACTGATGCAGTTTCTTATCGTTTGGGAGTTTCGCTACAAAACTTACCTACCATCTACCAAACTTGCATCAAACTAAGGAGGATTGGATGAATTTGTGGTGTTAGTACCTTTATAAAGTAACTCTTTTTCCATCCTAGACTCTCTCTTGACATTAAAATACCTGGTTGAAACGTTTCAAATCTAAATTAATCCTACTTACTGTATTCAAATTGAATATATTTTTCTTCTATACCTACAGAACTAGAAAAAAAAATTAGCATCAATTTATTTGTATGTGCGTGTAAACAGAAAAAGTAAAAACTAGGTCAGTGTGTCTCAATGTTATAATTTTAAATGTTCTAATTAACTTAAAAAGTACCAACCTTATACATGTAGGCGTCAAATAATGTATTTCTTATAGTAGTTCGTATTTCCTTTTATTCACTTACGACTTTTTCATTTGGTTTGAGTAAAGTTTTTCTCAGGAAAGTAGGAAATAGGAAACGGAAACTGATAATTGCAGAATCATTATTAAATATATAGATGTATTTCACTAATATTAAAAATTGGGACCAATATTTTATCAATAAACTAATTTATACGAGGTATTTCTAAATTTTATCAAGATTATAGCTTGTGACATTTTAGGTAAACTCTCGAAACCGAAATCTCTTCTAGGGTATTGTCTTTTCTGCAGGGCCGAATCTACGTATGGGCAGTGAAAAAATACAAATCAGAAATAAAAAACCCAAGATAACATATCTCTGTATTATCATGAACATTTTTCAGACATTCAGTGACAATGAGAATGAAAAAATCGATTTTCGAAAAGTTATTTCATTTCTTACTTATTTATTTTTTGTTTAGAATCTTAACGTTACTCTCGACACCTTAGAAACCAAAATCGATGACTTGCAAACGACCAATGATGATCTAAAAGTTCAGTTAGACATACTTAGGAGAAAAACGCAAAGAAATGCCGAAGTGACGACACCTACAAATCCCAAAGAGACCATTGTTTTAAGGCACGTCGACAAGTTAGACGAAGAAGTTGCTTCAGATTCGTCGCCACGTACAGATGATGATGTAAGTAAACATAAAAATTTAAGACATTTCTCTTAATTTAGTATTTCAATCAACCAAATTATTAGACTATATATCTCATACCAGTTGGCATTTGCTTTGCTTTACTTTTTGAGATTGTCTGCCAGATTTAAGGAAATTCCCAGTCGAAGCTCAGTGCCTATGAAGGCCCAAGACTCTCGACAAATTCAGTGTTTGGTCAGCTGCACGAGGTGGCGGATCCAGCTTGGATGTCTATTTTTAATCCAGCTGGGACGTCCATTTTGGAGCCGGCTCATTTCTACCACAAGTAGAAAGAATTTATTCCTCTCCTCTATTATTCCACAGTTGAAATAATGTATTTGAAGTTCAGGTGCTGGAATGTTTAGTGGGAATGTGATCTCAAGAGCTCTGTTGCGTTGAGCTCAAATAGCTCTCACACAGCTCTCTTATCGTAGAGAAAGGGGAGTGTTATGTTGAGAATAGATTCCAGCGCCGCCATGGGATTGATGCGAGCCGCCAGACAGGCTTATTTTTGAAATCTGGTGAATCCAATACACTCCAGATTCTACTGGTACTTGCTCTACCGGGCCATGAAACTATATGTGATCAAAGGCTTATACAGCAAGTAGATCTGTCTGGGTCTTATGCTCCAGTTTTTCCCACAAAACTGTTGGTAAGTCCATAATAACTGTAGACTGCATTTGCGGATTATTTTTTCCTGATGAAAATACCTGTTAACTCCTAGATATTTTGCTAATGGAATGTATGGACGGTATAGCACAGGTTCTTAAAGTTTTATCTTTTTTTCTCCTCGTGAAAGGTATAATTACGATTTTGGTAGGAAGAACAGTGAGTTGTTCCATGTCATACCATCTGAGTACAATGTCTAGAGCTTCCTGCTGATATAGCAGGTTCAGAGTTTCCAAAGCTAGGATGACAAGTCGTTATAGCTTAAAATTGAGCTTAAAAGCTTAAGTAAATTCGTTCAGCAAATCATCCAGCAGTAAGGTTTACAAAAGGAGGGAAAGTACCCCACCCTGAGGACTACCTTTGCAGATAAAGAAACTGATAACATAGTCGTAATCAGGTAGCTAACACCCGGTGATCCTCCTCTTTCTATTCTGGCCACTGCTTGGCACATAGATGAAAAAATCGCTTTTTGAAGGAATTTCTAGGCTCATAAGCTGGTTTGCCTAGCAGACGTTAAGACGAGAGCAAAGCAAATCTTGTCAAAAAAAGTTTAAACTGAATATAAAAACTGTTATCTAATATTAACTATTTTTTTAGAGTCAAATAATCTAATATTTTCTCTAATCGTTTGTTACTTTTACTTATTCTAAATAGTTTATGCTTACTCACGCCTACTTCACGTTGTTTTTCGTTTATTTTAGAAGTACAATTCGAAAACAAAAGCTCAATCCCTTCTCGAGGTTAAAAATGACGGTCAAACCGAACAGACTCAAGAATGGGAAAACGAAACGGACATGGAACAAGTAACGCAGATTTTGTCTCAATTGAGTAAAACGAGAGCTCAATGTAACAGAGACGAACGAAGGATAGCGGAATTAGAAGAACAGCTATCAACTTTAGTTCAACAGAATCAAGCTTTGGAAAATCAGGTCGTTCAGCTTTCGTATAAAGGAGAAGATCTGAATATGAAGAGTATGCACGAAGAACTAACTACCTTGGAAGAAGTGAGGTAATAAAAATTAATTATTGTTATATAAACAAACCACAATATTTAGGAAAATTGTGGCAACGCCATAAAAGCGGTTAGAACGCAACCCAAATCGCACCAACAAGTCAGGAAATACCATTAAGCTACTTGAACTTTCTATGATTAAGATTTTTCCAACTATTTTGTAAGTAAAGTACGCTAGTATGGAAAGTTAACATTTTTTTTTAAATTTTAGACAGGGACAAATGTGCAGCCGATGTTTGCGAAGCATGGAACAAAATGATATTCATGATGACGATTCCAGTATGTTGGAAGGTTTAATAGAACCTCAGTTCCATACTTCATTCTCAATGGACGTACAGGTGAGCAACAATAGAGACAGTAGTGAACATATGCTTGTAAGGTATCTCGGATTTTTGAGCCTTAGAGAATGCTTTCTGTGATAGAAATATTGCCATAGTGCTTTGGTGTTAGACTTTATGTATATTCTTTAGATAGTTCTTGGGTTGTTGGGTCTTGGTTCTTGCACTGTGAATACTGCAGAAGTTTTGTTTTCTTTTTTTTTTCCTTTTTATAACGATTTGCATGCAATTTTCCAAATTTTCTTTATCAACTTTTTTTAGTATTTTTAATTATTTATTTATATATATAATATATTTATATAATTATTTATAATTCATTCCATTGTTGAATCAATTCAATCTGGAGAACTGCTTGCAGCGTTTAGATTTTTATTTTGTTATTACTGTTTGTTTTTTACTTTACGACTGATGTAACAAAGACTGAAAAATAATATATAAATAATATTTTACAATTATAACTTTAAGAATCTATTCTAATATTTATTCCAAAGCTACGAAAAAATACACTGTACAATCAAATACAAGTACCTCGATATTTAAAACCTTTCAGAATTAATATGTGTTACTAATTTATTTTATTTTTATATCTAATTGTATAATTGCATCTTCAAATATAGTATAAAGTTTCCAGACAGAATCAAATGAACTAAGTACTTTTAATTCACAACAAAATCTTATGCGCAGTGGGTTGATATTTAATCTGCCATCCCATTTATAGACTCCGTTTCACTTTAACGTAACAAGAACCCACTTGAAGTTGCAGCCGTATGTGCGAACTTGTCAAAACCAGCCGTATATTGTAAAATTGACATTCAACTTCAAATCAGTAGCGTAACGTTTTTACATTATGTTAACAAAATTAGAATATTAAAAATTAATGTATCATACAGTGTGACCCATTTTGTTTGGAAGCACCCCTGTAGAATGCGCATTTCTCAACCGATTTTGATTTAATTTTTTTGTTAGACTCAGTATTAAAATAGTTATTTATGTACCAAGGGTATAAATAGATGTTTATGCCCTGAGGGCAACGTCTTACGAAGCCGAGGGCCTCTGGCCCGAGTGTTTGAAAGTCGCCCGAGGGTATATACATCTGTTTATGCCTGCGGTACATACAAACTTTTATAGTTCGTTATTGCAATCCAATCTCAATACAAATCAGTGTTTTAAAAAATGTTGACTAACGTAAATGTCATAATATCACAAAAAATTTTATATGTGTCAAAGTAGAAGTCAAAATGAACGAAGATTCTGGAATTCCTGACGATATTATTGAAAAAGCAAAGAAAGCAACTATGTAAATCTGTTGCCAAAAAAGTCTAAAGAAGCTTACGACATGGTTATTAAATAAGTTGAACAAAAAACTATTTCTCTTTATGCCCGCGCGGGCCATAATGTGAACTTAAAGATAGACATTAGACAGTTGGTAATTAAGCAATAAAAACACAATAATGAACTAGTATGACATAAACAATATTTTGGCACAAATTTTCATAGCCTAATTACTATTTTCAAGGTCCTCTATGTTAATGTTTCTTTGTCAAAAAAGACAAAAGTACATTAGGTATTTTTTTCCTCAAATATAACTATACCACTGGATTCAGAATCATCACATGTAAACTGCCAAAATTTTATAAGAAAATTTTTATTAACGAAAAAGTTTTTATATATATATACCACTTTTTCCAAATTCATGTTGTAATAACTTCATAAAATTTTGGTAGTTTACATTTGTGATGATTCTGAATACAGTGGTATAGTCATATTTGAGAAAAAAAATTCTCTAATGTACTTTTGTCGTTTTTGTCAAAGAACAATTAACATAGAGGGCCTTGAAAATGGTATGTAAGCTATGAAAATGTGTGCCAAAACACTGTTTTTGATACTGAATCTAACAAAAAAAATTAAAGCAAAATTGGTTGGAAAATGCGGATTTCACGGGGGTGCTTCCAAACAAAATGGGTCACACTGTATGTACCTATGCTTTGTTTAAATAAATAAAAAATCATCTATTCAATAAATTAATCTGTGACCAAAAATAACAACGGATTTGTCTGTAAAAATATAATTTAAATAAATGAATAAGCTCAAAATCTCAACAACAATAATTCTTTTGCTAACTAATTTACAAAGATTACTGAATCATATTTATTTTTATTGGCAGATAAATTAAAATGTTTTTTTTTTAATGAAAACAAAATTAGATAGTATGGTAATAGGTACTTAGATTAAAGGTCAAGAAAATATTTTTTTACGAAAGACGTAATTATTTATAAATATTAATAAAGGTAACCATTATCACATCTGCAAATTTGTTGTGGTTTTATTGAAAAAAATTAGTTCGAATCATGTTGGATAGTCATTGCAAAAGAAATTAAAATATAACCTCATATTTTATTCTCCTAATTAGGCCATTACTGAACACGTAACTGTGACAAGCTATCCATCTTTGTTGAGATGACCGAGTAGGAAAAGCCTTACATTCATGGACGACTGTGAAGATTGCTAGGCTTGGCCTCGACTTAGCAACAGAGTTCAGGAATGTGGCTTTTCCTACTAAGTAAATATACTATTTTTTCGCAAATCGCTTGAAATTCGACTGGATGTGATGCATTTTCCATTTCTGGAACTCCTCCAGAGCTGGTTGAGGCAGTGAATACTGCTGCGTTAGAATTATTGTTTTCAATCATTTATTTAGAACACTTGCAACTGTAAGGAAATGATCCTTACAGAGTATCTTGACTCTTTCTTTGAGAAATGTTGTCTGGAACTCGAAATTTCCTAGAGATATTTCAGCAGGCTCAATGAGACCGTTCCTGAGCTGCGTTTCTTTCAATATGACATTCGTATCTTGTGGAAATATACCCCAAAGAACGTACAGCATATTATATCATGGTCTCTATCACTAAATACTTCAATCCACAAATTTAAGGACTATTCTTCAACACTACAGCACAAAGGATTATAAAAATTCGGCACAATGCAAATGAAACTCAAACTAACTTTGTTGGTTCCTCAGGTACCTCTGGCTAAAAGGTGTAAAAATAAGTTATTGCTTTCGAATCTTTGTAATCTATACAACTATTTCAGTTATTCTTAGCCACTGACAATTAATTCCATACAATTTTTAACAGTTTACTATTTAACTATTTGTATTTTTTAACGATTGTACAGTGTAAGCGAATCACGTTTTAGTTTTATTTATTTATTTTCTTAGAAGAAGCACCTGGAGGAGATTCTCCAAAGGGATTTGTCCATGCCCCTTTTGTGGATTTCGCCCACCATGAACCTTATGTCGTTGTTGTTCGAGTTATGTTTATATATCAAGGATAATCTCTTAGTTCCAATTTTACAAAAACCTCTGAAAATTCCATTATTCCTCTTCCATTACTGCCTTAGACATAAACTGCACTAAGTATCTTTGTATGTTAAGGTATGTGATAAAAACGAAAAATTAACGATATAACCTTTTTGGTAGTTCTAGAATATTATAAGGACTGATTACTTTAATGAAAGATCTGATAGAGTTATCAGGATCCTGATGAATATTACAAATTAATACATTCTATTATGTTCTGGTAAATGTGAGCTCAGAATTACATCAAACAATCGCTACTTCATGATTTGATTTACAATTTTCGTAACAGAAAAATAGACGTTTGTATAGTTTTTATAATTTCTAATATAGAAAAACAAAAATTACTAAAAGAAAACTAAGAAATACCTGGCTGTATCCAAAGAATCGATGAATATTTTTAAGAATTGCTATTCGCTTTATGAACGTATAGTATGTTCACACAATTTGTAGTACCTTCCAGAATACTCCCATCGAAAGCGATGTATTTCTGAAAGAATCCGGAATTTACTTCATATGCTTTTTACAGGATAGAATTTAAAAACCCTCTTTTGTAATTTAGAAGGGAGAATCGCAGTTTTATTTCAATGAATTAATTAATTCACGGGGCGTAAATGAAATATGACCCGATTATATTAGGAGTATTTTTTAAAACAAATGCAAAGCACTTGAAATGTTTCTTCAATTTAAGCTGATTATTTCTTTTGCTCACATTACCATAACATAATACCTATTTCACTTTTGGTTAGTGAAAGGATGATAATTATTTATTATTTTAATTAACAACGAAATTAACAAACAGATCTGATTGGAAAGATTGATTTAATTACGATATGTTTTAACAATACAAAAGTGCTCAACTCAAACCATTCTCCTAACGTGTGAAACATAAAAACAATATCCTTATTTTGATACTGATTGGAAGATACAAAAGTTCAACGGAAAGATTGAACAAATATGTAAGAGACTGAAATATTTTTCTAAGCTACTGCTTAACAGTTTCACCTAAAAGTTTGACAACGTTTAAGCCCAAAATGTGCATTCGTCGTGCA
>CAJUYI010000562.1:73198-88947 GCA_910591695.1 Galerucella pusilla | reverse complement strand
TAGGGCTCACGTGAAATTTAATTGATTGTACCTAAGTGATCGTTTTTCCATTTATTTTCAGTCAGTACTAGTGTTGGTAGCAATTTACTTAGCGAATATGTGAAAAATTAATAGTACCTAGTAACTACAACTTACAGTACTGACCAGTTCGTCAATTCCCTATGTGGAGGATGTAATGTCGATTCAGAGAATCACACTATATCTGGAAAAGTCACAGTAGAATTTGCCAATTAGCCACTTCATCAAATTTAATTTAATCCAATTTCTTGATTGACCTCCTTCTCTGGAAAATTGGTTCACTACCCATTATTCCTGAATTAGCAGGAATCAATACCAGGACAATCTTATTGATGTCACCCAGTTCGTTCAGGAGTAATTCCACCCCATTTTTGAATTGCACTGTCGTTATTGCAGCCTGCACGTGAACTCTGTAACAGAATAGAAAGGAAATTTCTTTCTATTTCTTTCTAACCCATAGAACAGTCGAACATTTAGACCATCCATTTTTGTGGGTTAGACTGTTCTGTGTTCCTAGCATAGAAAGAAATTTCCTTTCTATTCTGTTACGGAGTTCACGTACTGGCTACCTTGCGCATGGCACAGTACAATGACGAAAGACTCTGTCCAAAAGACTCTTAACGAGTTGAGTCTATGAACCAGCTGACTTCAACTGTTTCCTAAGAAACTTTTCAGTCAACCTACTATGTCTTCCAACATTAAGAATTGTGATAGAGCCAAATGTCTTGTTTTAATTACACCAAAATAAAAATAAAACTATACATCTAATTTCAAGTCTATTACATTTTATACAAGACCATGTTTAAACTTAATTTTTGTCTTGAAGATTCTAACTAGGTATCTCCACTTGGTGTATTTAGCCTGTGTAGTAGATTTTGTGTATGCTTGTTTTATATTTAAATAAATATGTATTATTTGTTTTTTTTTTGGGTTTTAATTTTTACCACTAACTTATTAAACCTTTTTATTTTATTTAATGATTATTGTATTACTTTGCTGATTTATAATTTTTTTGCACAGACGTAATTTGTTTGTTTGCATATGTAATGAAATCTGTATAGTAGAGATCTACATATTTTCCTCTAATACCTTGTTTAATATAAAAAGAGGCTTTTATTTTAAGATCGAACCACATATTTCATCGTGTACCACTGTAAAATATGGTCTAATTTATTCAAAAACATTTTAGCACGAAAATTCTACTAAGCCATCTAGTTTACTCAAAGTGACATAAAACGTGAAAAAGTGAATTTGTGCACATGCTCATCTCTAGGGGCTATAGTTCATAAAATGAGCTATAGTAAACAGTGCCATTTAAAACTAGTGCAGAATGTTCTATTGATAATAGTTCTTCCACTCCTCATAGCAGTGCTGGAACTCCGATTCTGGAATAGCCTTCAGTTGGTAGGTTACAGACGTGTGAGTACCAAAATAAGTTCCCTGGAGATGATTTTTCAACTTCGGGAAACGGAAAAATCTCCAGGACTCAAGTCAGGCGAGTAAGGAGGTTGAGAAACCACAGGAATGTTTTTACTGACCAAAAACTCGTTTATTGAACGGTGACAAGGAGCATTTTTGTTATGCAATACACAGTTGATATATTATTTGCTTGTACTGAAGGTGGGTCACATGTTCAACTATCGCCCCACCTATAGCTCAGCGCTTCCAGTGTTGTCAGATTGAACTCAATGTTGCCAGTCTCATTACTTAATTTACATCATATATTAAGGGCCGGTTTTACAAGAGAGATTTATACTAGGTATAGTTATACTGGGTATAAAGTTATACCAAAATTTATACCTAGAATGAAATTAGTTTGTTTTACGATGCTTTTTTACACCGGTATAGCAATTCTTACTTCAATAATTGCTATACCGGTGTAAAAAAGCATCGTAAAACCAACCAGTTTTAAACTAGGTATAAATTCTGGTATAACTTTATACCCAGAATAACTATACCTAGTATAAATCTCTCTTGTAAAACCGGCCCTAAGTCGAAATTAAATATCCAAAATTATATCTGGGTAATAAAAAAAAAACAAAAGTTCTAGGTGAGTAATAGAAAAAAAAACATGAAAAAAAAAGATATAGGTATGATAGATATCGGTAGCTCATGTTCATATTTTCACATCTTTTGGGTACACTTCAATGGTTTTATTTATTTATGGAGTATCTTACCTGATAAAAGTCGAAAATAGTATCCAATTTTTTTAATTTTTTAATTTTTAATAACATTGTGCTTATGTTTGATGCAACTACACTAAAATTATAACACAGTTTGCAAAAACTAATTCTCCTGAATCATTATATATAACAAATCCTCAACTTTTTCACTGTAAGCTGTTGAAGTTTTTGTCAACATATCCTTGTCTATGAATGCAAATTATTCAATAATAAATGTAGATATACATATCACAACAAATTTAATATTTGACCAAAATTTCAACAAAATTATTAAAAAGACTTTTCTACTATAACCGCAGTTACCAGTTACATATCGCACAAAATATAATTAACTGTTATGTGAGGTTAAAGAGAAAAGAAAACATCATCATCTACACTGTAATGCCTATCCTATCAGGCACATTTTTATTTTGTTTTAGGACTACCCACAACAATCCCCGATGTCGGGTAAATCATCTAATCCCTACAAAAAATTAGTTGAAAAGTATGAAGCGCTTGTCGAAGTTCACAGTAAGCCTATAAAATCACGACACGAGGAAATGCAGATGTCTGGAGAGTTTAACACCCTAAGCACCAAAGACACTGACGAAGAAAGCGGACATGGTGACAGTCTACAACACAAGAAGACGAGAAAAACCTTTTCCACGCCTACAGACTTTTCCGAGGCCGAAACTAGCTCATCAGGCTTTCAAGACGAAACTAGTAATAAAGGTACTCAAACAGAAGGTCGTGTTGGATCTTTCTTGTGTACTATTGCCGATGGAGAAGACTGCAAGTTCAGCATTTATGACGACGCAAGCCCAATAGATTCTCGTTTCCGAGACAGGCCCGAATACCAAAATTTATTCAAAGAAATTTTCAACGTTCTTAAAAAGGCCGCTGAAAATAAAGAAGAAGGAGACGACTTACCTCTTCTAGATGACTTAACTCCAGTTAAAATAGTTCCAAAAGTACCTCCCGTAACTCCATCTAACGATCAACTTCCAGATTTCCCCGACGATGATAGTCAAAGTGTTGTATCGTCCACAATGTCCGAGCTCTCCATTTCCCAAAACGAACCTACCACTGTTATCGAAAACTTAATTCAATCTCAAAACCAACCTATACCAGAATCTGATGCAAATGAAAGAGTACTAAGACCGTTAGTACGACAACCTCTAGAGTACATCTCCATTGAGGTCAGAAAACGATCGGGATCGAAACGTAAAAACAAGTACGTAGAAAGATCAGACTCGCCCGTTACTCATATAATTGGTAGTCCGAAAATCAACTATTCGAGCAGGCCGAACTCCGGCAGACGTAGAAGAGAAAAATCCAACCAAAGAACTCCGGAGCCCGAACCAAGCAGCTGGAATGGCAGCACTTTACAATTCTATCCAACAAACAGAAATGTTTCTTCGCCAACACCTAGTCAAGGTAGTACCAAGTACGAATTTAAACCGAGTTCAGCGTCACAAGATTTACACAAATTAAAGAAGTTGGACATGTCTTATGCCGAGGTTTTAAGAAACGCCGATACGAAGAAAAGAGAAAGAGAATTGTTCAGACAAAGAAGGAAGTAAGGCGTACTATTTATATTAATTTTTTTTTATTTAAGATGTCACATCGTTTTACTTTGTATAGCTCGTGTTTGTATGATTGTTTTTAATTATATAGTGACGTTACATACAAGTCAATTTGTTCGTTAATATAACTATTTTAATATGCAATTTATGTTAAATTGTGTTTATGATTCCTTTACTTAAATTGCAATGTGTATGTCGCTAAAATTTGACAAAATGTTAATATTCCGTTATACCAGAATCAAATAAGGTTTGAACAATATAATGTCACGTTAGCGAATAACAAACCTCTTGAGATCTAAGTACAGTCAATAGTTTTACTTGGAAAGTTTTCCGGTAGTTTTAAAAATTAGTGATTTTATAGTAACCTGTATCTTTTCCTACAAATGACTATTATATAGTTTATTTTTTGTTTAGACTCCTATCTTCTTACAGTTATTTCAATATAAAATAATTATTGTTTTTGTGTTGTAAAAATCGTTACTAATACTCCTCCTGTATTTGGAAAATAAATAAAACATTTCTAAACAAATTTTGAACGAACAACCTAAAGTCTGGATCTTTTGGCTTGCTGGTGGAGAATTATTAGTTTCTTCTCCTGATAATCTTAAAAAATGTTTTAAACACTCGAGTTGTATCAAATTTTATACAATATATATGTCTCATTAAGTTGGAATCATATGGGAAACTTTTTTATTATTAATTTTAGGAAAAAAATGTATTCTTGATAAAAAGTTCTGCATGTTCTAAAATCTAAAATACAATCAACAGATATCAATTTGTTTCAGTCGGTACGAGGTATGTCAAAAAATATGAATTTTACTCAAGAGTAAAGTACCTTTAAATTTGACAATACCGAAAAATGTTATAAAAAAAAGTTTATCAGTACCAAAAACTATGTTCAAATATGCAATTACATATTTTTATTGGGATGCCTATGATTAAAAATAATTGCGGCTTCTCTATGGGTTTTATAATTTTCTACCACAATCAAAACGATTTCTATTTTTTCTTCATTACTTAACAGTGCCGCCATTTCCTGTATTTTATAAAAACTAACTAGCGATTTGACGTTTGCCGTCAGTGCATCCTGGATTAAAAATCGTTATGTACGCAAATTGCTAATATACAGAATTATCATTGCTAATACAGAGAAGTGAGTAAAAATAACAGAAATTATTTTTTCATGGCAGATGGATAATATTAGATATCTGACAATAGCTTTCAATTATAATCAACTTTTTATAATAACAATGGTCAATATTCTGAAAAATAAAGGTACTTTACTCCTGAGTAAAATTCATATTTTTTGACATACCTCGTACACGACTGAGAAAACTTGATATCTGTTGATTGTATTTTAGATTTTAGAACATGCAGAACTTTTTATGAAGAATACATTTTTTCCTAAAATCAATAATAAAAAAGTTTCCCATATGGTTCCAACTTACTGAGACATATTGTATATCGTTTCATTTGTCCTCGTATGTTATAATAATTTACTCATCCACAAATTTTATACTACTTACATTAAAGGAAAAATTGACTTGGCAACTCATATTGTACTATTTTTTAGATGTAATTTTGAGATTTATACAATTTTAAGTTAACTGTAATTATCTATACGTCTTGAACTGTGCCAAGATTAACTATAATCACAAAATTATAGGTGAGATACTTATACAGGGTGTGTATAATATGAATTTATGGTCGTTTGAAATTTTTCTATTTTATACTGTAGACAGTAATTCTACAAAAAAAAAGCAATTTTAAAAATATTTATAGTATCATTTTGTTAGTATAGCTTTTCAATTTTTAATGCAATATAAATATCTTGAGGACGTGTGAACAATGGAATAGAAGCTGGTTAAAGCTTTGTAATTTGATTCAATTTTCTATTACTATATTTATTAAATTTATAATAACAAATATTAAAGAACAATGTAACATTATTTCAACAGAATCCTTGTAAAGTTTCACCACATGTGATACATAATGCAGCTCCACAATTTCAAAAGCCCTACAACCTTATATACATAATCTACAGAAAAATATATTACAAGAATTATTTATTGGAGTGATTGATTGTAGATTATAACTTTGGACTAATTTAGTTTTTTTTGCTTTATGTATTATATTATACTTTTGTGATTATAATTATATATGAATAAAATTTAAAATATTTTGTTTGTTTTTGTCTTGTTCGAGTTTAAACCTTTAAGCTGTGATCGTATTGTTTGGGACAAGCATCAGATGATCCATTACCCTTACATCCAGTATTTCCAGCGTAACATTGTGAACAGATACTCTTTTGGAACAAATAAATCCCCAACAGGGAGACAAAAGCTCTAATAGTGTGCAGAAGCTGGCAAAAAGTACATTGTGCACCATAATGCTAATACCTGGAAAAAATCCAGCAGTTGGCTTGCTTATGCATCACTAGGTTTTCTCCCTCTCCACCTAGTGATAAAAGGTGCATCATTTTTCGATATCATGAAAATTTTTACTTCATTGATTTTATTAGTAGTACATATTGGCGAAATTATTAGAATCAACATAGCTTGCACACCAAAATTAACTTTTCTTCTCCAACAGAAAACTTTTTCTGTTGTTTTTGTGGCTTTCCTGCATAAATATTGTATTTACAGCCATTCTATATTACTTCACGACTTTAAACCAGTGAGTTTCATAAAACCACTAAAGGGCCGGTTTTACAATAGAGATTTATACCAGGTATAGTTATTCTGGGTATAAAGTTATATCAGAATTTATACTTAGAATAAAACTAGTTAGTTTTACGATGCTTTTTTACATCGGTATAGCAATTCCTACTCCAATAATTGCTATACCAGTGTAAAAAAGCATCGTAAAACCAACTAGTTTTATTCTAGGTAAAAATTCTGATATAACTTTATACCCAGAATAACTATACCTAGTATAAATCTCTATTGTAAAACCGGCCCTTAGTCGTTAAAGTCCCTTTTACTATAAAGTGAGGTTCTACGTCACTTTAGAACTACTTTAAAATATAAAAAATTTTGTTTTAACATCCATATGTTTTGGAATAACATAAGTACTGGAATATTTAAAAAAGTGTAATGGACACGACAGATTCATATATTTCAACTGACTCCATGATGACCACAAGCTCGGATGAAGAAGAAAGCATAGTGTTTAGAATTACCCGTTCTCTAGGAAGTATACCGCCTGTTGCTTTACTTTCAATAATATGTTTATATTTTGAAATTATTGAGAGCAATGATCATTCTTCTTGTTTATACTGTATTTGAAAATCAAGAGAGAGTAAATTCCCAGAATAAAAACTAATTCGGTATGCAAAACTATAGTACAGTACGTGCGGTAAAACTTCAATATTTGTAATGCATTCTAAATTGTTTTTGTTAATTTCAATACAAAATTTATTAAATTTCTTGGACTATCACATTATTTTATGATCTTTCATTGTTACTACAGTAGGCCTAAGAGGATTAACGTGCGTCATAGGCGTAACCAGATTAGAAAGGGATAATTGTTATTTAACGACCTCCGAATGGCAACAGCTTCTAATGACAGATATTTTGACTTAAATAGTGCTTAAGTTTCTAGAAATGCAGTTATTTGATTTTCGATAAACGTGACAAATAGTAGTGACTAAAAATGGAAGCAGTTTGTGAGTATACGCCAGTGAAAAAATTAAAACTAGACCATATATCGCTCAATGAAAAGAGTGCTGTAGTAAATGTGTACCACTATTTTAAACATCAAAATCCCTCAAACACTATTGACAGTGTAGTTGAAACAACATCTAAGGCAATGGGATATGGAAAATCTACAATATATAGAGTTCTAAAGGAGGAAAAATCAGGTGGAGTAACCTCACCAAAGCCGAAACCAGGTAGACCAAAACTATTAAAAGTCAACGTGGACCAGTTTCTTAAAAATGCTATTCATAAGCTTGTTCACTCATTTTTTATAAACAAGCAAATACCAACTTTAGACAAAGTTTTGCAAGCCATTACGAATGATGTTGATTTACCCACAATAAGCCGGGATAAACTATGGAAAATGTTACATGAGTTAAACTTTAAATTTGAAAAAATGGGCAGACACTCAATGCTAATTGATTCCGAAGAAATTGTATGTTGGAGAAGACAGTACCTCAGAAGAATACAACAAGTTAAAGCTCAAAATAAAAACATTTATTATTTAGATGAAACATGGGTTAATGAAGGACATTGTGTAGGAAGAGTTTGGAAAAACAAAAATATAAAATCATCCCATCAAGCTTTTCTAGAAGGATATACTACTGGTTTTAAGGAACCTATAGGGAAAGGTAAAAAATTATTTATTTTTTTTTTCATATAGGCAGTACAAAAGGTTTTCTTGAGAATGGTTTAATCTTATTTGAATAAAAAAAAACCGTTGATTATCACGAAGAAATGAATGGAGACGTGTTTGAGGAATATTTTGAACAGATGATTCAATTCATACCAAAAGGATCGGTTATTGTAATGGACAATGCAAGTTACCACTCCAGATTACTTGAACCTTTACCAACCACTAAATGGAAAAAGGATGAAATTGCAAAATGGTTATCTTCTAAAAATTTAGCCTTTGACAATACAATGCTGAGGGCAGAATTGTTAACTATTGCTGAAAAACATAAGCAAAATTATAAAAAATATAATATTGAGGAGATAGCCAAAAAACGAGAAATTGAAATCCTTCGTTTACCACCCTACCATTGTGAGCTGAATCCGATAGAATTGATATGGGCTCAAGTTAAAGGTTATGTTGCCAGAAATAACACTACTTTTAAATTATCAGATGTTAAAAATCTCTTCAATAAGGCAATATCTGAAGTAACAAGTGAAAATTGGCAAAAATGTATTAGACACGTTACAGAAATAGAAAAAAAAATGTGGGAGCTAGATAACATAATTGATATTACTATAGAGCCCATTGTAATTTCTCTAGAATCAGATGGTGAATCTTCTGACACAGAGTGCGAGGAACCATAACTTTAAAATTATTAATTTATGTACTTTAATTTTATTTTTAGATTTTTATTTTTTAAGATTTAATGTCGTATTTTTTGCATGTTGCTCGTCAAATTTTATCCTTGCGGTTGGTTTTTTTTTTCTCATATACCTACTTAATTGTTTTTTTAGCTCCTCATATTAATTTATAAATAATTGTAATTATCTGTACATATTATATATGTAGGTACATATTTTGTAAATAAACATATGCCTAAAACAAAATGCCTAAAATAATATTGACTTTTTCTTCATTTTACCCAAATTAAATTACTACTTACGAATTATGTTTATCTATCTAAAATTGGTAATCTAGGTATAAATAACTAAAACAAATTAAATATTTCTATTTCCATATTAATTTAATTTTGAAAACGCACGTCTATGGTTTACTGCCTTTAACACTGATAACTGCAAAACATTTCTGGGAATTTACTCTCTCTTGATTTTCAAATACAGTATAGTGAAGTTTGACCCCCTTTAAACGCTTATTCGCAACGTTTTGAGGAACTGTCGGTACACTCATTGCACTGGATTGCATTTTAATCGTTGCTTATATTTTTCAAGTTGGGAACAACAATAAAAACGTTTTCGCTCCTGGCCTGTAATTTTCTTTCAAACAATGACAGAACTTTAAACATGAAGAATATGAAGATAGCCAGTTGTTGAAATTTATACAATCAGGTTTACCATTATGCACCACAAAAAGTAAAAACCTAACTTTACTTAAAGTAACCAAACAAGTTGATTATGAAAAAAGATGACTAAAGAGTTCCTAAAGCAACTTAAGCTAAAGGAGTTTATTATGAAAATAACCCTTAGCAAAAACATATACTTACCATTTTTATTACATATAAACAAAATCAAAAGCAAAATTTTTCTTTTAAAATATAGTATATTCAACTTATAAATTGTCATTCTACACTTTATATTTTAACTTTTCCAATTATTAAATTTGTTGACAAAAATGAAAATGTTTGATCTATTTTATTTACACCAAATCGATATAAAATTTGAAATATTTAGAGGATTGAAGTGTGCTTAAAATAATTTATCAATTTTATGATACATTTTCTAATCGTTGAATTTATCAATAATAAACATTAGGCGTCAAAGGTCGCAATTAAAAATGTGAAATACAATAAATATTACAAAGCGTTAACAAAAATGTCAAAAAGCGTAAATCAATGAGGAATTTTCACATTTTTTTAAATGATAGCATATTATCACTAAATGAGAAATATTCTTCAATCTTCAAGGGACACAATTAATATTCGACTGTATATTTGGCCCCACCCCAAAGCATTCTGTGTGACGTTAGCGTACGGGCGTACCGGTACCATCTCACAGGTGCAGATTACAGCTACGACACACTCAGCACTTTGGTAGAGCAATCATTTCATAGAAAATCTTTCTTTATAAACAGTTATTAGTGAGTTCCTTCAAAAATGTTCTTCCAACACCTGTCATTTGACATTTATATATCATCATAATACTTAATTGCTAAGTAAGAAAATTTAATTAAATTTCAAGATGGATCTGATAGATTAGAGGTTGCTGTTGATATTGGGAACTGACAGGTGGACCTGGCCTAAAAAACATGACGGAAAATAGAATACATCTTTGAAATGTTAAAAACCAAATCAGAAAAACAGACGATTCAGTAATGTGGAATAAACAAGTGATGAGTAATAGAAATGTGACCAAACATTTCATATGTAAGAAAATCCTCATGAAATTAATAAAAGTGGAGAAATAATTTTAGTAAAGAGCTTGATTAAAATATGTTTTGGCAACATTATTTCATTTTTATCATGTTATCTAGCCCCAAGTATTAGAAATATTAAATTATGTCATGCAAATAAATAAATAACTTTCAGTAACTTTTGGCATTTTTCAACACTCAGTTGGTACTAACAGGGGTGCGTTCATAAACGAATGTACAAAGTAACACATTACTCTGTAATGGAATTGGTTGACATTTGAAATGGAGCACATTGTAACCCATGATTTATGAACGCATTGTGGTAACATAACTGTCAAATTTTAATTAATGAACCAAAACCAAAGTAAATTTGTAACATTGGCAGCTGCATTAGGTGCAAAATATCATTTATTTCATGATATTGACGATAGTGACGACAAAAAAGAAATTTTAATAGTTTCCCTTGGAAAAAAAGTTGCTTCACAACTAATAGAGAATTATGTAAAGATTGTATTGGAACAAAAAACTACGTCTTATTTCACATTTTTGAAGAGCGCAAACTAGATAAAATATTACCACGCTCCATACCGCGGTCTAGAAATGTGTACATTGGAAATGTCAAAGTATATTTATGAACGCTGGAAAAGTAGTCACAGAGTAACACAAATTTCATTTGTAAACGATGGTTGTCAAAAAAGTGTGAGAAATGTGTACTCTGTAACGTTTATGAACGCACTCCAGATCATGCCCACCAACTGACAACAAGTCGACACTGATGACAGTTGCCTCGAGGATAAGAAACTATTTAGATAGAATTTGGTTGTTCTGTATTGATTTATTGATCATTTTTATTATATATCTTTTAAACTACCTTAGCAATTAAAACAATGTTGGAGAAAGCACCAAATCAAAATTAAATTAACTCAACACGATGAAAATAAATATTGAGAGCCATCTGGTGTGCAAAGAATGCTTATTTATCATCAGGGCGACTGTCACAAGATGTCAAATGGACTTACCCTATATTACAAATTAGGTTTTTTTTAACAAACAATTTATACAGTAGAGTAGTCAGATGTTAGAGCCTAAGAGGTATGATTATTGATAAATTACCGCTAACCTTCAATACTCAATACAATCTAAATTACAAGTGAATAAAAATAATTCACAAAAATAATAATGAATACGCCCACATACTGAATATAATAAAAATAATATTTTATACAAATATTAGAGTATGAGTGATATCGATTATTACGAGCGTATAACTAAAAAATGTACTGCAATACAAAAAAAGTAACATAATATAACCTAATAACTACTACTTCTGATGAAAAAGAACTTTATGTATCGTGTTAATATCTGGTACTAACTTATTATTAGGAGGACATGGCGGTACATCGGGCACTTTTCTAGTTGCCACGCTTCTGAAAACAAAAAATAAAACAACAACGTCAACAAACTTACATCATTTTTGTTTTACGGATTTTTTGTTTTCATAGTAGGCTGATACGATCTTTGAAAAACCTAAAACAAAACAGTACTATCAAGTGTAAGGTAAGATTGCTTCAAGGGATTTAACTGGAGCCTGAATGGGTACACCTCAAAAAGCTCCAACTAGTGGAGAAAAAAATGTGGAATGTTCTTGTGACATGCATAACAATACAGTATACTAGTGCCCAACACTTGCTGTACTAAAGGAACTATAGACTCTGAAACTTCTATAAAGAACTAAGAAGAATAAGGAGGTACAATAGATCTTTTAGGTTATGCTGATAATAAAAAAACAAAAGAGTATGGTAAAATCAATTATTTTGCATGAACCATTTAAAAAGGTACTTTAAATGAACTGAGGCAGAGTAGATAATTTTGAAAAGCAAATATATGAAAGGAATATCGAATAATAGAAAAAGTAGACCAGCTTAATGTATAGAACCCACAATAAAAAATAAAAATAAAAGAAGCATTGGAACATTGAAAAGAATATTGACAGAGAACAGAAAGTGCAAACTTGCTATCAATGTTAATGTACGAGACATAACATATTATTGAAAGATTTTTGTAAATCAAATGTTGATCATAGAGAGAACACACCAAAAAAATATATCAACTGTTTCAAATTTCTTAAGTAATGAATAAGCAAATATTCTTAAATATTTCATTATTTATAGTAGTCGACTGAAAAACGGAGAAAAGGTCGCTTCCTTCTCGATTTTTTTTTAGGTACAACTACATGTGATCCTTACAAAATGATTGGCCATCTGAAATCGGCAATTACAACATTTTTCAATAGGGCCAACACTTTTTATAGCGAAATTTGTCAAAAATCTGTCAAAATTATGTTTTACTACTTTTTTACACATACCTTACGATATCTCAGGAACTAAACAAGATATTTTCAACTTTTTTTTTAATCGGCAGAAAAAACATAGGCGAAGATTACTGTGTTAGTTTCATTAGTATGGAAAACATAGTTTTTTTGTAAAATTAGAGTAAACTGTAATCTTCACTTTTTTGCAGCACTATTTTCAGTGATCGAGAAACTTTTTTATTTTTCAAAATTTCACTAAACTATCTGCGTACCAAATAAAGCTAAAGCTTCAAGGAAGTTTTTGAAACAAGAATCACTATTATAAGTATCATAGTTTTTGAGCAATAAATACGCAAACTATTCCTGAAAAATTTGGCCGATAACTTGATTCAGTTGTTAGCAGTCTTTGTTTGAACTGCGATTAGGTAGATATTATTTTGGATGTGTGTGTGTCTATTGAGATTTTTTGTGTAAACGATGGAGTGTTCATTTTGTGGTCAGACTTTGCTAGAAAAAGACAAAATGTTACGCAAAATCCGAGATTGAAAGGATTGAATAAAATTATATGTGCTGCAGAAAAAAGGAAAGACAATTGTGCTCAAAAGATTTGCATCAAAAGGAAGACATTCTAGGAGGGAAGGATAAAGTAAAATTTCATAAAACTTGCAGACAAACATTTATTAGTCCACAAAATATTGGATATGTTTCTCAAAGCAGTGGAACCGAAAACGCTTCATCGTCTCAGACAAGATATCCTAAAGACGGATTTAATATTCGGCAAATGTGTCTAATATGTAACAGATCTGGAAAGAAGGCCAACAGCGCTTAACATCTGTGCAGTGCAGACAGATTATAAAAAATATTGATGATTTTAAAGACCTAGAAAATCTTCCCTTTTTATCACAAGATAAATCATTGGAAGTTAGTTCAAAATATATACTTTGTTTGTATAGAAACAAAAAAAATATTGCTTCCTTGAATCAATTACGATGGTACCTGACAACGGACTCAAATCGCACATCTTCTGAGTTGCCTCCCACTGATCATGCTTTTAAACAACATTTGAAAAGGTAATAAATACTTTTCTAAGTCGCCCATGCTTATATATAATAAAAAATTACCTACAATAAGCTATAATATGTATCTATTATTATTTTGGGTGTCTGTATCAATTGAACATTTGGTACAATAGCCACATTCAAAATATGCCACCAGAAGATCCGACTCTATACAGATGGACATTAGAAGAAAATATTTTGGAAAGCCAATTTTCCTTCTCAAGAACCAGTGCCCGATGATGTAAGAACAATTTTGTCTATACAATGTTCAGACCAAAATTGCAGCAATTGCTGCAGTGACTGCAAATATACAAACTGCTGTATCAGCATAACCTATGAAAATTTATCAGACTGGGGAGATGAAGACTTTGAAATATGTTTTTTTTATTTGGTTCAATTAGTTATTTTTATTTTTGTTTTATTAGATGTACTTATTAAATATTGTCAAATAATGATCAACATAAATATCTTTATTCTTGCGATGAAGATAATTTTAATATTAAAATTTTATATTGTTAATCTAAACTAAAGAAATAACTATCGCGAGGTATGTGTGAAAAGGTAATGAAACATAATTTTAACAAATTCCACAATAAAAAGTGTTGGCCCTATTAAAAAATGTTGTAATTACCGATTTCAGATGGCCAGGGACCTACTCTATCATTTTGTAAAGACCACATGTGGTTGTACCTTCAAAAAAAAATTGAAAACTTTTCGCCCATTTTTCAGTCCACTATAGGGTATAATTCCTATCAAGGTAGTTGTGCTACAATATTGTTTAATTCGTGGTAAAATTATGGAGCAAGTAGTACACTAACTGTTTTGTTAATTTTATTATACACAAGCAATGAAAAAAATCTACTTACGGCTCAGTTTTTGTGACCGCAGGTGCAGTAGGATAGTTGAGTGGCCTTTTATTAACTAACAAACATTTCATTGGTTGACCATCAAGTTGCCGATTGTGATAAGTATCAACTGCCTTTTGAGCATCCTTCAAATTCTTGTAGATAACTTCGGCCACACCAGGCCGAACCAATTTCGCTGTCAATAGTTGACCTATATCCTCAAAGAGTTCCTGTTATAAAAAGAAATATTATTTTATGTTGTCTACAATATTTTTACAACACATTATGAAAGCAAAAGCTTACTTTAATGTCATCTTGTGTAACAGTTGGCTGCAAATTTGACACTACAATCCTATGACCAGCTGGTACTACAACTTTAGTTTTAGTTGTGGAAAAAATACCATGAGATTCAGGGGGCACAGAATCATCTAAGCGAGAATGAACATTAGTTACACGAGAAGTTCCTTGTAAAGAGACAGTCATAGGTCTTAGAGAAGTTGTTTGAGCTAAAGGCATTTCTTCATCTTCTGCAATATCCAGATCTATATATGTACATGGCTGAAGACGAGAAGTTGATCTAGAACATTAATTATTCGATAAATATACATTTAAGGTTAAAAAAAAAACAGTACAAAATGTCGCCTGAGAATTAAATGGCTATTCAAAGTCTTAGTCTTACCTTATTGGTGGCTGAGTAGAGCGCAGAGGACCCTTAGCATACAGTCCAGTCATTTTTTGATATGAGCTAAAAAAACGTATACCTAATAGTACCTTAATAATGTGTAATTTACAAAATTATCAAAAGAATCGTTTAAAGCAAGGCTGGGTAATTCTTAGTTAAAAAGTACCTCAATTGTAATTTGTTACTGTATTATTTTTTCTCTTATTTTTTGGGAATCAAACCACAATAATGTTTTTTATTTTGGTCTTGCCATGGGCTCTTGCCTCTCACCAATTCTATCAAATATTTACATGGAACATTTTGAAGCCGAAATAGTAAATAATCAAAAATTAAAACCAATTGTCTG
>CAJUYI010000562.1:18728-72798 GCA_910591695.1 Galerucella pusilla | reverse complement strand
CGTTTCCTGGAACGTGCACTGCACTGGATTCCATTTCTAGTAGACTATCATATCGTTAGAGAGATGTTATCTACTATGAATGGACTTCTAAAATTTGACAACAAAGTTTTTGTAGTCTTAAACTTCAAAATATTATTGATTGTCTAGTTGTCATATTTTTTCGTTGTGTCAGATAGGGACCAAAAATTATTTTATTACTAGTTAATCTTGACAACGGTAGCTGGAACGCTACCGAAACGTCGAAATAAAAAAATAAAAAACATTATTGTGGTTTGATTTCCAAAAAATAAGAGAAAAAATAATGAGTAATGCCACAAGGAACTTACAGAAGATATTTGTTATTGTATTATTTAAATTGTCTAAATACCATTACTTCTCATAAGTACAACTCCTTTTTTACATTAGTGGTACACCCTTTTTAAAAAAACTTTTTTGAGCTATCTGTAGCTTAAACTATTGATTCTATGACAAAAAGGTATCAGATACTTTTTAACGAGAGTTCATCAGCCAAAGTAAATAAAATGATTAGTGTAAATTACAGTAAACTATGTTATATTTTTTATTAAACAGCCCCAAGATATGATTATAATATATGTGTGTATCTAGACCCAGGTAAGTACACAAATATTTGTTTTTAATTAAATATAATTAACCAGCACTACTTTGAAATATATTTTTATGCAATGTAAGACTCATATAATTGTACTTTATGTTACTAACTTGTGAGATGCAAATGTAGGCCATCCATTACTCAGTTCTTCTCTTAGTGCCTCCCTCATCACTTGCCTTGTAGCTTCTAGAGAATTAATCATTTGGGTAGCAGCACTATTTCTTAGCTCTGGTCTTGTCCACCTGTATGCATTTGGATCATATTCCCTCAAGGAGTCAACTGGCTCGTAATCAGCATTATTTATAATTGTTTTTCTAACACAAAATAAAAAGTAGTATGTTAAAAATGCAAAACTGTTACTCAATAATTTCAATATGATAATAATATAGCTGAACAATATACAAAAAATAATACATGATAACAATATTATTGAATCAGTGAATTATTTATTATTATGATAAAGTCAAATACATGTGATTTTATTGGATTTTGACTGAGGACAACACTACCCCACATATATTTGTTGAATATACCAGCTAGTGTCCATTCTCAATAATTTCATTGTGAAATTTAGTGTATACAGTATATTTAGCTCTAGCAAAAGAATAACTAACCTGCTAGGTGGTTGAACAGTATTTACAGCAGCATTTCTTTTTGGTGCAGATCTTTTAGGTGGTGATCTGTTGTTAGGAAGCAAGCCAAGTTGTTTTTGAATGGCAAAATTGATATCCGTTTTCTCTCTAGTTTTGTTGGTCACCAAACTTATTTTTCCATTACGATCAGTTTTCTTCAAAATATTCTTTCCGATTGCTTTAACATTTCCGCTTGTGGATGGTCCATTTCCTCTATCATCACGTATTCTATTAATTTTTGTGCGTGCATCCTGAGTTTTCGCCATTTTTGTTAGTATATCCCTAGCATCAGTTACAGTTTTTCTTTTCTTTTGAAGTATTTTTTGGCGAGCATCTTGGACTTTTCTACTGTCCTGCATTCTTGCTTTGACTGGTGTTTGCTTCTTTTTTATGATCTTTCTGATTGTTCCATTTTTTGCATTCTGGGATCTCCGATTGGATCTCTGGGATTTCTGAGATCTGAATTTTCCAGTTTTATTGCTATGGACAAAAGTTTGTTTGTTTGAAAAACTATAAAATTGAATATATTATAAAACATTTCATATATTCTACTATCAAAATACAAAACAAAAAATGTAACAAACATAACTACCCATACAAGGGCAGGCCCAATATCCAGTTCGGATCACAACTATCACAACTTACCCCACACGCTGTTTAGACATTGAAAGTCTTGAATAGAAATATCTAATCCCTCAAATCAAATAGTAAGTACTCATAAAATAGTTACTAAATATAAAGCAGTACTAACTAACTGGGACTAATGAAATGTTTCACAAGAAAAATGATCACATATAACGTCTACCAAATAAAAATAATTTGACGGCTTGACATTGACACATAGTTTGTCAAATGTCAAATGGGAGTTTCAACCATAGACAACTTATATAAATTAGGTAGACCATGGCCACCTAAATGCATCCGAGTGCACTCTGAACTCTGTTCAAGAGGTAGGTTATCTGTGAATCTGTTAATCATATGTTATGACAGCCATCTAGCGAAGTGTTGATGTACTTATGACTGTAAATATTACCATTTATTATTCAGCAGCCAGGAAATTCAATAGCTGTGTAACTTGCAATAAAAAGTACATTAGTAAACGAAGACCATCACAAGCATGATTCAGGTTAAAAGCTTCTTTTTTTTGGGCCATTTCCTGTGGTATAATCTACCAAGTTTTATACCGGAATACCGGCTATATTTAAATTATAGTTTTTTTTACAGTGGAAGGTTAAAATTTTTATTTATTATAAACGGATATTATTATCAACAAAAAAAT
The DNA here is from genome assembly GCA_910591695.1 of Galerucella pusilla. Lineage (NCBI taxonomy): Eukaryota > Metazoa > Arthropoda > Insecta > Coleoptera > Chrysomelidae > Galerucella > Galerucella pusilla. Next base: position 70,277 of record CAJUYI010000562.1, on the reverse strand, counting down.
ATTATTTTCTTTATAACCTTCTATTACTTTCAGCACTCAAGTAAAAATAACCATTGAAAATGATGATTTAATTGGAAAAACATCAAATTACAGTGTCTTCAAAGAACAAAGTCACAGTATTAAAAAAACGTGGACTAATAAACATGACAAATTGTAGAAAAAAAAGCATACCTCATACATATTATAACAAAAAAGTTTAAATGAATTAATTAATTTATTTCAACTTCCATGTCTTCTTTCTCATCTACTTCATTAAACATAAATTCCTGTTGATATTCTCTTAAAAACTGAACAGATCTTCCCTCATCAAAAAATAATTGATATGCTCTCTTAATATCTTCAACACCAACTTCATGTGCTTTACGCTTTCTTGCTATCAAGCTGGAAGTCATTATTAATTGCATACCATATCTTAAAGAACTCTCCTTACAAATTCTTGTAAGTACTGTTAAAGCATCATCTGACATTTGGCAATCTTCTTCTTCACACCTAATACTTAAAATTTCTCGAAGTTCTTTCTCTTCATAAGGTTGCGTTGGGACAATTATAGTTCTGTCCAATAAGTCCAATGGGATACCATGTGGAGATTTGTATGTGGTACCCCTAATTTTAGTAATACCTCTGTTAGTGGCCATAATTACTATTGGTGACATCTCATTTTCTAAAGCTCTGTTTAAGAAAGAAAAGCACTCAATATCTAACATATGAACCTCATCAATAAATAACACTCCTGGTATCATTTCTGCCTTTCCTTCTTCCCTCCATTCTGCAACTTTCCCATTTATTTGTTCTCTTACTTCAGGTTTTATCTCTCCTGTATCTCCAGAAAATAGTGCCAAAAATCCATGTGTTCTGCTATTTATAACATCAATTTCATGTAATGTAACTGTATGAACAACTTCTTTGCGTTTTTGTAATTCTCCATCAGGACATTGTACAAATCTAGTTTGTTGGCCTGTAGCATCATAGTCTCGAGCTCTAGCAAATGATCTACCCAGCCTGGTGATTTTTCCAGTTGCCTTGTCAATGGTAATTACATCTCCAGATTGAACTTTTTCTTTTAAAATACTATCAATCATTTTACCTCCAAGATCATATATTGTTTCCATATCAGTTGTTTTTAATATAAGTTTTCCTACCTTTGTTCCAGCACCAGTAGCTGGACGTTCAATTTGTACTTCCACAACTTCCCCCTCAATTATTTCACTTTCTTCCTTTATACGAACTCCTATGCTTTTTCTTATTGCCTGGGTTAAGGCTTCTGTTTTGCTCATTTCAAGTGAGTATATTTCTGAACCAGCCATACTTGTGAAAGGTGTATCTTGACCTAATGCATGAGCCAATGCAGTTGCTAGGGCTGTTTTACCGGTTCCAGGTTGACCAGCGAGTAGTACTGCTCTGCCAGCTATTCGTCCTTCTCGTACCATATTTAAAACGACACCCACTGCTCGCCTAGCAGTTACCTGGCCGACCATACCTTGAGATACATGTCTGGCTTCAAGACTATCATCTAGTCCGAGACCTCTAATATGTGAATGAGCTCCAATTCTTTCTACGCGTGTAGTTTCGCGCACTTCCGCGATTTTTGCAGCAGCAACAGTAGCCATTCTTACAAATTAATACAGAGCAAAATATTTCATTAATTCGTATTTTAATTGAAAATTATTGACAAAACAAAAACTGGCAAAACAGTTTTGAAAGTGTGTTTGAAAGCACGTTTTGTTTTTCGAGTAATCGTACATGAATCGTACATAATCGATAGATCGATTCAATTGGAATTGAAACCACAGATAACCTACGATCGATAAAACGACTTTCCTGCTTGAACAACGACACATGGTATTAAGTTCTATGATTAAAATAAAAAATAATTATATAATCATAACTTTCATAAGATTTATATTTATGAAAGAGTAATATGAAATGCGATTACCAGAGACCAAATTTTGTGGAGACCATAGGAAATGTACGAATCTCATACAAAATCCGAGCCAAAATCAAAAAATAATACCACTCACTTCGATGGTTGAGTCTAAAAATAGAAATAGATATTTATTTCTGTGGTCTCATCTCATAACTGCAAAAACTTTTCTTTACTTTTCTACAGTGTTGTTCCTGTCATTACGTTCGTAATAGATCTATTACCTTTTAACCATATCTATTACCTTATTACGTTTTGATAGCAATCTATTACCTTTTCATGAATCATGGCCACCTAGAATACAGGCCGGAATGCTGAAATTTGGCAACAGTGAATAGTGGGCCGATCAAGTTGGACTTTTATCATTGCGAGACCGAGAATTCAGTAGATAAAAGTTAAATTTTCGTTTATAGTGAGCGTGTGTTTATAATTTGTGATATGTAATAGGTGATCTGAAGTGTGTAATAGTGTGTACAATCTTTTTAAATAAAGTTTATGAACTTGGTGCTCGTTATTTCGCAGTTAACAGACTGACAACTTCAACATAAGACTTCTGTTTGTGTTAAGTTTTAGAGGTAAGATATTTGATAATATATATAAAATAAAAAGATTTTAGCATCAGTATAATTTGTAAACATACTCTCTGTTCTGTGGACTCATATAAAATATAAGGCTTAACATGGTAATTGTATCAAATAAAGTATGGTTAGAAATTTTCTAAAACTCATTGAAAATGTTTAGAGATGACTTGAACCAAGACTATTTTTTATATCATTATCCAATTTGTGATTCTTGTTAAGCCATCCCACATTGGACTCACCTAAATGAAGTATATTTATAAATTAAGCCAATAAGGTTAATTACTTATGCACTATTAAGTATTTTATTTTGTTGTAGATGCCTGTGAAATGTTTGGTACCAAGTTGTACTTCCAGTTATGCTCCCAACAGTGAAGGATATATTACAGTATTCAAGTTTCCACAAAGTAATGAGGTGAAGAACAAATGGTTGAGAAGTATCCCACATGCAAACTGGGAAGTGGGAATCAAACATCAAATTTCATTGACTGAAGTGTACAAGGATAAGGATGGTGATAGATATTTACTAGGAAAAGACCTGTATTAAGGGAAAATCTAATACCACAAATATTTCCCAGTCTCCCATATATCTTTCAGTGAAGAAGAATCCAGCAGCAAGAAGTAATCCTGGAATACGAAGAAGGGTACTAGATAGACAACAGGAACAACAAGAGGAATTGTTGAACAGTGATGTGATAGTGAATGTTTTAAATTTGTGTGAACAGTTTAAATCTAAATTGAGTGTTCATTTAGAGAAGTGACAGTGTCATCAACAAACAAACTGTATATATTTATATCTGATCGGATTTGACAATGATGAACCAGATGTAAGGTGTAGTATAAAAATATTTGAATCAATGATAATCGAGGACATCGAGGTAAGAATAGAGCAAAATTTATGCACAATATGGACAAATTCAATTCAATATAATTCAATATTAATAATCTTGTGCTGTTAAATATTCGTAAAGAAGATGAACAAGTAACCACACATGAATTTGTAGATATTCTTCATGATATTAGTTTACTAATAACATCTCGACAAGTATCAAATTTAGTAGTTCAGTTTAGAGCTGGTTATGTAAGTCTCAAAGTTTCTAGAAAATTAGAATGTCTAAATTGTATAAATTTAAGATACATTACAAGCTAATAAGAAACATATAAATAATAATCAAAACAAAATGTAAAAAAAGAAAAATTCTTAATTACAATAGTTCTGTACATTCTATCTAGTTTAATGATTTTAAATACCCACTATTTATATTACTTCTCAAGAATTCTGTTGTACCCATATTATTGTATGTAGTTCAGTTTGTATTAATAAAGGTTTATTGAAATAAAAGGCGAAGAAATAATTATTTTAAGGTGGTGTCTGGTCAGCTGTAGGGGAAGGTAGAGGCTGATTTTCTTCATATTTTATATTCTTATCAATAAATTACCTTTTGCATTTTTATTTTATTTAGTCTACCTATAAATATTTCGATTTTTATTCGTTAAAAATGTTCTATAGCTTGGTTTATTTCATATTTCTCACCATTGTAGTAGGCCTACAAGTCGTTCTCATCGGCCCACTATTCGATAGGTGCGCCACGTTGCCACATCTAGGATTCCGGCCTTGTATTCTAGGTGGCCATGTCATGAATGATACATGGAGTGAATTTGGTAATGACATTTGCACATGCTCATAGGATCACAAAATTGACAAAAGAGTCTAAAAGAGAAGAATACAAAATTGCTAATATAATTTTATGTTCCAAGAAATAGTTGTCAGTTGGCTTGTCAAGTTGTCTTGTCACTCTTGTCAGTCAGTTTGTTCATTTGTTGTGTTCTTTTCACATTTTGTTCAGCTCTATTAAGATAATTTTCAACCTGAGCGGGTGTCACGGGTGAACAAAGTGAGCATAAAATCTTAAAAAGAATGCGCAAAAATAATAAGTTGAGGCACAAAACAGTCTAACCTATAGAAGTGAAAGTCTAATAGGATTACCTAGAATGAAAAAATGAGGTGTCAAACCCATCCACCTGAAGCGCTAGTTGCAATTGAGTTGACGAAATAGGCAAGGCAGCCGAGGCCGAAAAACAGACTGAGGGAAGAAGAATTTCAGCGATCGCAGTGGATGGGTTCAGAACTATTTCTTAGTGTTTTTTTAATGGAAGTTTGTTTTTTGAATGACTAATGCTCGATTTCATTAACCATTTCCTAGTCAGGTAATACCTAAAACGAATTTAGGAATTCCTTAATGCAATTTACATTTTAGCACGCGCTAAGTAATGCCTAAGAGTGATAACAATATGTATTTCCCATCACTTTTTGATCAATCCTGAAAGGATTGTAGGAACAGCTTTGCGAGTGAGGCCCTTTTTGGTCCCAATAACAATATATTGTGGTTCAATATATCTGTTGCAAACTTTGAAGGATTTTGGATTTATAAATCTGTTCAGCGCTCAATTCCTTTAGTTTTCAATTGCGAATAAAGGCAACCCATCCATTCAACAACAAAGGGTCATGTTTGGGAAACCTATGTCGTTTTGATGTAATGTCTGTACTCCCAAGAACGCAACACTTCTCACCAACCATTATAAATATTATGAATTATCACACTTGATAAGATACAGTACCTAATTAAAACACAAATAACAGCAGCAAATCGCAAAAAGGAACAATCTGTAAAAGACAATGGTGACAACCATGTGACAACAACTATATGACAGCTTTGATATATGATAGCTTTTAAAATATTTTCTTCTTTTCGTGCTAAATGCCTCAGCTGCCAGGCTTGTTTCGACAACTCAATTGCAACTAGCGCTTTAGGTGGATGGGTTTGAAACCTCATTTTTGTATTCAAGGTCATCCTATAAACTTTCACTTCTATAGGTTAGACTGTTTTGTGAGTTGAGGAAAGTTAGGTTAGCGTACTGTTTATTGTTTTTATTATTTAGTTTACAATAATGTTCAACAATAACAATGTTTTAAAAATCTTTTATAAAAATCGATGTCTAAAATAATTAAATTGCCACTTTTTGCACTAAATATAGTTCAATAAAGTGTTGAACGTAAGAAAAATCTGTTAAGTCGAAGTGTCAAATTTTTGAAATTCCATAACCCTATCAATAATCCCCTTTATCCTCTATAAATTTGCAAATAAAAAGAAGAAGAACAATCTATTACCTTTTTTGACAATCTATTACGTTTTTCTGTGGTATTCTGTTACTATAAAATTTTTCCTAGGAACAACGCTGCTTTTCTATCGCTTTGATGGAGGTTTGAGGTTAGAAATATTTGTCAATTTGTCAGTTTTAACTTTTTTTAGAAAAATCTGATTTAGGTTTTCAAAATAATGGGAACGTGTAGCGAATATATAAAATCAGTATTTCCTCTAATAGACGACGATTTAAAACAATATGTGGAAGGTAATACACGTTATTGTACACGAATTGCTAGTTTATGCTACTTCAAATGTTCTAGGTGTTTTGTCAAATGGTGCAGATGAGTTTGAGGACAGCGAAGAAGTGTATGAAGCAGTAGGCGAAGTTTTACAAGAGGTATCTAATGATAAGTCTGAAGAAGATATTAGGTGTGTATATATGAATTCTGATAGTACACACTAATAAATGTAAATATTTCAGAAACATATGCAATGATCTACTATGTATGCTAAAACCAGAAAGTAATAAACCAACAGCTAATGGGGCTATGAAAGTATTGAATGCACCAGTGCATTTAGGTTCCATGGTAGATAACCCCGTACAAAATGTGGAAGATGTGAAAAGCATATGGCTAATACAAAGAGATGATTCACTGGTAAGGAATATCCATGTATTTTTTGTAAATCACTAAACAGAACCTATAACATTTAGTTAATACTGACAAAGTTTTAAATTATAATTATCAAATTTGAGATAGATGTACATGGTTTTGAGAACCTACTAACTATTAATATTTCATTTCTTGTTGTAGAAAGTTGATGCAAGAAAATTGGAAAAAGCGGAAGCTAAATTACAAGAAAAACAAGACAAAAGAACTAAAGAGGTAAAAACAATTGCACCACCTAAGCTGCAAACTGCTACAGCATCTCAAGTTACCAGTAAAAAGGATAGTAAGTTAGAAGCTAAAGGTACCAATAGAACACAGGATATTAGGATAGAGAACTTTGATGTTGCATATGGGGACAGGTAATTAAAACAAAAAGTCCATTTTTCAGATTAGTACAACTCCTTATTTCTCTTGGCTTCTGTTACATGTTACTAAAATTATTTTCTATGACCCATATCTTATAAAATTGCATTACTGTTTTTCATGCACTAAACAACTGAGGTCATACAGCTTCATGTTTAGTGCTTTGACTGTCAAAATACCCTAAATTATGACCACAATACCATAGATAGATTTCAGATCTATTGTGGTTCTCTGAATCTATATTTTTATTTTATTTATACTTTAATATCATAGCAAACATTAAAAAAAATCTAAAATGAATGAATTACTTTCAAGGGTATTACTACAAGGAGCCGATATAGTACTAGCCCATGGGAGAAGGTATGGTCTTGTTGGTAGAAATGGTTTGGGAAAGAGTACTTTACTAAGAATGATTTCAAGTTTCCAGTTAAGAATACCCTCCCACATATCCATTCTTCACGTAGAACAGGAAGTAAGTTAAAAAACAAAACCAAATTTTTGCTTATTCACTCACAGCCTGTAGATAATTTTATACACTTGACTGTTTTTTACCTGCCACATTTTTCTCATTAGGTGCTTGTAGTTACGTCAATTTTCATTTATATGCATGTATCTTCATGTTTCACCTTGTATTATTTTAATTATACGTTTATATTTGTCATTTGTTCTATGCTGATTATAACTGCTTAGTTGACATTTTCATTTCAAATTCTATTAACTACTGAATCAATAAAATGTTTTTTGCATATTCACATTTTAGATGATTTAATTAGTAATATTGTGTCTTGGAGCTACAATTTATATTATTGTAAAACAAATCTTTTCATTATAGCAGCACAGAGCCCTCCATATCTTTACAACAATATCTCTTGACAAAAACATCATATAAATATTCCTAAGCATCATAATGATTGTTTTTTTTATTTTAGGTCATAGGAGATGATACTGTAGCCTTAAATAGTGTTTTAGAGTGTGATACTGTTAGAGAAGAATTGCTTAAAAGGGAACGAGAAATTAGTGCTGCAATTAATAGCGGGTAATGTAATTTTTCAAAATTTGTTGGAAAATAATAAATTATTAACACTATCTTTCGATAATACTGCTATGCCATTGTTAATAAGTCTTTTACTTGCAATTCAGTTCAAACTTATTTTAACAAGATACAGGGAAAACAGAATATACACACATTTACATCAACAGCATTCCAAACATAGTTTGAGAGTTCCAAATTATTTCTCTCTTCTATTTATGTATGTTTCTGTCTTCATAATTTGTTTTCACCATTTTTATCACTTATCTGCATTCATCCATTTCTTGTAAGTACCTTCCAATATAATTGCTTGTGTAATATACTAGTGGTATTGTAGTTTTTTTCGCTCGTCAATATTTATTGAATAAATTTTTTTGTCGAGATGTTTTTTTTTTCTTCAAAACTCATTACATTAGAACTATGGAGATACATTAGTTATATCTGATGGTTTATTACAGATCTGCTGATCCTCAACTTAACAGCCAATTGACAGAAGTTTATAACCAATTACAAAATATAGAAGCCGATAAAGCACCAGCTAAAGCTTCCATAATTTTAAATGGTCTAGGTTTCACATCAGAAATGCAACAAAATGCGACAAAAACCTTTTCTGGTGGTTGGAGAATGAGATTAGCGCTAGCACGTGCACTATTTTCAAGGTAATAATGAACTATTAAAAAGATTTAACAATGTCCAAATAATTTTGTTGTTTATTTGTTTTAGACCGGATCTTCTGCTTCTCGATGAACCGACGAACATGTTGGACATTAAAGCTATTATATGGTTAGAAAATTATCTACAGAATTGGCCTACTACGTTACTTGTAGTATCTCACGACAGGAATTTCCTAGACACTGTACCCACTGATATTTTGCACCTACATTCGCAAAGGATAGACCCATATAGGTGAATACATTATTTTTATTTATACATATGATTTATTTAATTTAATGTTTATTATAATTTAATAGGGGGAATTATGAACAATTTGAAAAAACTAAAACGGAAAAACTTAAAAACCAACAAAGAGAATATGAAGCTCAAATGCAACAAAGACAACACGTTCAGGAATTTATCGACAGATTTAGATATAACGCAAATAGAGCAGCATTGGTACAATCAAAAATTAAAATGTTGGAAAAACTGTAAGTATGAGAACCAAATAAATAAAACGTTTCTTAAAAGTGTACCTAATATTTTAGTCCTGAACTGAAACCGATCATTAAAGAAATTGAAGTAGTACTCAAATTACCAGACACAGAACCACTTTCGCCTCCTATTCTTCAAATTGATGAGGTTTTGTTTCAGTATACTTCTGAACGGGTGATATTTAGTAACGTTAATCTTGGTGCTACAATGGATTCAAGAATATGTATCGTAAGTAGATAGTGTGCAATATAAATAATTCTTACCAATACCCTTTGGTACTTTCCCTATTCATAAAAAATGTTCCCAAGTATATGTTTATTTCTTAGGTTGGTGATAATGGTGCTGGTAAGACAACACTATTAAAAATCATTATGGGAATTTTATCTCCTACATCTGGAATGAGACATGTACATAGGAACCTCAAATTTGGATATTTTAGCCAGCATCATATAGATCAATTGGATATGAATGTTAATTCTGTAGAGCTCTTACAACAGACTTATCCCGGTAAGTTTTTAACGCTTAGGACGAGTTCTACAAAAGATCTACTAAACGAAGTTTTATTAACAGCCGTTAAGAAATCGACTTCTGGCGTTCATTTTTAAAAGGTTGGTAGCGGAGTAGGTCAAATGATTGACATTCTAGAATTCAACTCTTCAATTTTGTCCGGTTAAAATATGTCATTTTTAAAACTCTAGTTAGCGTTAACCAGAAATTGCACAACAAAAAATAAACATTAAACTAAGTTTAAGAGATAACTGTTTATTGTAAAACTCGCCCTTAAGTTAGATATAATCTCTTATAAAAACTGAAGCGTTTTTCTTGGTTTATGTACTGTGAATATGGTGCTCTACTCGGTAAGGGGAGAGGAAACGCGGATGATTTTTTTTAATAAAAGTTCCAGTGACGTCCGGTATTTTATATAATAATAAAAAATATTTATGTTATTGTTTAAGGTAAACCAATTGAAGAATATAGGAGGCAGTTGGGTAGTTTTGGAGTATCTGGCGACTTAGCGTTACAAACTGTATCAAGTTTATCAGGAGGTCAAAAATCTAGAGTGGCATTTGCAAGAATGTGTATGGGTCGTCCGAATTTTTTAGTGCTAGATGAACCTACAAATCATCTGGATATAGAGACCATTGAAGCATTAGGGAAAGCAATTCAAAAATACACGGTATGTGACTTACTATTTCGTAATCATTGCTGGTAGAATTAAATTGAAACTTGTATTAAATCGTGAGATCCAAACACGCGCAAATATCAAACCACTTACCTTGAAATAAGTCGATTCCTTCCACTTCCTCTAGGTCGTTCAACATCAAAGGATTTTGGCTGGGCTTCACTTCTTGTTGTTGTGTATTCCTTAAGCGTTTTCGGAAACTTACTCCGGCTCACTAATGCTGTAGTTTACGAACTAATAGATTTCGTTTTTGATCTGACAGCAAACGTCATAACAAAACATACATCTCTTCTTCAACTTCGTCATCATCTTCGAAAAAATAATCAAATGCCAACGCCGTTAATGTAGCAAGGCCCCTTTTGTTCGTGTTTGATATAAGCAATATATTTCTTTACCACCAAAAGAATTAGGTTATGTTATATTACCCTTCAGTAATGCGCATGCGAACGTGCAGATTAGGGATCGTGCCAATCCGAGTAAGTTTCCGAAAACGCGTTTTGATTTTGTCTGTACGGCCAGCAAACACGCTATTTTTGCCATGACACTTCTTCTTTTCGAAGCGAGTAAAACCAATGGTTTTTAGCCTACGGGTTTAGTCCGAGATTGTCGGCAACTACATGAAGTGGTTGATAAAGGCATTGGCCTCTTATTGTGCCTTGAAATGTATAGCTTATTCAGTAAACATTTCATATTTTTTTTCAATTTTAGGGTGGTATAATCCTAGTTTCCCACGACGAACGTCTCATACGAATGGTCTGCAATGAATTGTGGGTTTGCGGGAACGGTTCAGTTAAAAGTATAGAAGGAGGCTTCGATGAATACCGCAAGATAGTGGAACAAGAACTTGAAGCTGCAGCGCAATCGAAATAGCATTTTCCATTATACCATTTATGAAATTAAAAATAAAAGCACTGTGATTCAGGCCTGTTGAATATTTAGATCGTGACTGTTCCAATTATTCTCAATTAAAACATTGTCATTTTTAATTTTATTAAAATAAGTAGGCATATTCTCAAAAAGCAGTTTTCTAATTTTCTTTTTTCTTAAATATGGAGGAATTGGAATGTTATGTATGTTTTTTTGTTTATTGTCCAAATAACTGAAAACATTTGTCTACATTTCTTATAATCGCATGAAGCAGAACAAGAAAATATTTGAACGCTCTTTCGAAATAACACCGACTTTCAAAAATAATCAGAGAAATTAACTCTCAATAAGCAGAAAACAAATTCTATAAGTTTTTCTTTCAATTCAATTGGAAAAGTTGAAAAATCTCATCTATTGGACAAGTAGGTACATGTGCAAGCACCACCCTATTGGTACATAAATTACAACCTACAAATCTACATAAGTTTTGTTGCTCGAATACTGGTACTATCGTAAGCTACACTTAAGCTTCTTCAGTTTTTTGTGTTCCGGGTTTTATTTTCACAGCACTTACTTCGTAACTCTAGCCACCTGTTCAAAATATTAAATAAATGAAAATTTGTATTTTTATAGTTCAAAAAATGAGACAAATCTAATTCATATTTTAATAAACTTTTTTATTGTATGTATACTCATTTTACCATGTAATAAATGAAACTCTTGTATGTCGACAGTGGACAGTCAACTCTAATATATTCGGCAACAAATACATCAGTGTTTAAGACTTAAATGAATTATATTTGTATAAATGTGCCTGTTTTAAATTATCTATATTTATGAATTTTCTGTTAAATTTATAATCATATTTATAACTCGACCTGTTCATACAAAATTAAAAATTTATTTAAAAAATATAATGGTTTTTATCAATAACCAGAGTGAAAGAAATGGAAAATGGAATTCAATGAGCTAAATCAATCCAAATTGAATGATGCAACAGAAACAATATTTCAAATATAATCAGCTTTTATTAAAAGATAAATATTATCTAAGCCGCGCCTTAGTCTCTCTTCTTGCAATGTTTTGCAGCATTACTTAGACCTTGCAAGGTCTTTCTGGCAACTGTTGACAATTGTTTTACATTCTGCAATTATGCACATGCTTTCGATAAAGAATATTGCATGTTGCAAGAAGAATTGCAAACTGTAAACCTTACTTAAGAACAACTTTCTTATTGACAAAGCTTGGACATTAAATTTGTAAGAAACAATTCAATTTACAAAAAGTAAAATCAGAATTCTCGAAATCCCAATTTATATACAGTGCTATTCAAAAGTCCCCTCCCCCCTCGTATCTTTTGAACGGCTACACTTATATTAATAAAATTTGGAGGGTGAAGATAAAGTGTTGTAAACTTTTCTACGAATGGTAATAGGTGACGTAATAGTAATAGATGACGTCACAGTGCCACTCTGACCAATAATTTTAACTAACTAACTTCAATAGAATTTGTTGCTTTGCAAAGTTTTTCTAAATGGCTTAAATATTTAATTTTCTTATTTAACGAGACGTTTAAGAGTTTACATAGGGAAAATGGTATGTACTCAAGCTGACAAAGTAGCAGCTATCTTAATAATTGGCGAATCTAGAAAGAATCTCCATGAAGCGGAACGTTTATTTAATGAGAGATACCCAGATCGCCCTATCTCGAGAACTTATTTGAGGAGCTTCTTCACAAGTTTGAAGCAACGGGTAGTGTTCAAGATACCAAACGATCTGGTCGACCAACATTTAGTGATGATAAAAAAATTGATATAGTTGCTGAAATGGTAGTAAACCCTACTTCCTCTTCAACTAAAGTTGCGTCTATCTGTGAAGTAAGTAAATTCAAATTTAAGCAGTGAAGTGTATCTGGAGATGTTACAAAATGCAATTGACCTGTTAATTCTTGAAATTCTGGAAGATAATCCAGATGAATTCGGCCATTTGGAAATAACATTTCAACAAGATGGTGCTCCTGCACATTATCATGGTGCAGTAAGACGTTAGCTGGATGAAGAATATCGAGGTAGATGGATCGGCCGGCGAGGTCCTATAGAATGGCCACCTCGGTCACCAGATCTGACACCATAAGATTTTTTTCTATGGGGGTACTTGAAATCCGAGGTTCATACTACGGCACCAGATAGCATTGGCGTTTTGGAAGAAAGAATTATTTGAAGAATGCAATGCAATTTCAGCTGACACATTCGAACAAGTATGACAAGAGTTTACTAATAGGATGTATTACTGTCAGGAAGTAGACGGAGCAAATTTAAAAAAATAATTCCAATAATTTTGGTATTTATTTAATTTATCCGTCAAAATTAGTTCAAACCCAAACAAAATTAATATGGCTATGTAGCCAATGTCAATGCCTTTCAAACGAGATATCACTTGCCATAAGGTCCTATTTAAAATTATTGGCCAGAGTGGCACTGTGACGTCATCTATTACTATTACGTCACCTGTTACCATTCGTAGAGAAGTTTACAACACTTTATTTTCATCCTCCAAATTTTATTAATGTAAGTGTAGCCGTTCAAAAGATACGAGGAGAGAGGGGACTTTTGAATAATTAGCACTGTATACATAGAATAAATAAATCAGCAGATTTTCATTATAATATTTTTCTACAGTGTTTCTTCAGCAAGTTCTTTGAGGCTTTTTTCATTCCAGTTCCATAGGGCATATATAGTTGTTGAATTATTTACCTTCATAAGTTGAAGAATTCTTTGTCATTAAAATTAGGAAAGCAAAGGAATGAAAAAAAATCAATCCATGCATATTTCCAGATGGGCTTAGCCCTTGTCTCCTAAGGATCCATCACTGGTGTAAATGATAATAATAAAATGTTATAACCTAAATATAATTAAAAACATATCATCAATTAACTGTCACTATATTGCTATGTTGTTCAAATACTATTCAAATTAAAAAAATTAATTTTTAATGTAATAACAAAAAAAAGTTTTCTCAACCAATTACAGTTTAAAAACATTGGAAAAATAACATACAACTTTATATTTGACGAGCAAGCCATTTTTTCAGTCCTTCGATATCAACACTACCATTTTTGTGATATGCATAGCTTTCTGCAAAGTCCACTTTTAATGTCAAAGCACTAAAATCAAAATCTGTTTCATGATCCCCCAACAGAGCAGCTTTTTTAGCTTTTGGATCCACTGATTCCAACTGACTTGATTTTGTGGTTCGAAGAGTATTTCTAAAATAAAAGTGTATATTTAAAAACTTTTATACCTCATGTTGGGAATTCTAGAACTGTTGGTGATACTAGACACTCAACACTGTTTAAACAGTTTACCTTCAGTCTCGAAAGAAGGTAACTTGGTTATTGAAACATGCGTAAAATGTGTAGTTGTAATGAAAAGAGTGTTCAGTATCTGTTATTATATTATCTGTGATTCACAAAACATGTGGCTAGCCAATGTTGCTTTACAAATTAGGCATTTACAACAACATAAAGTTTAACGCAAATAATGTATTCCTAAGATAAATATTACTACTACAGCTTGGAATACAAACAGCCTCAGATTTATAATGTTATACATTATTTTTGAGTTCAATATAACCTTGAGCAATATCTAAATAAATAAATTACCACCTATAAACATATGTTCATAAGTAATTTTCTGAATCACAGCTTTTAATAATAAAGTAAATTTAAAACCTGAATGTTCAATGACTTACAATTCCTTTTCAAATATTGATTTGACAGCTGATCCTCCTTTAGCAAAGGTAAAGTCTTGTTTGTTACAAAGTATGAGTATATTTGGTTTATTCTTAACAATTACAGGATCAACAATGATATTATACAAGAATTCAGCAGCATCTCTTATATCTTGAGTAATGGAATTAGAATCAACTACAAACACAATGCCTTTTGCAATATTCTTGTACTGCTCAAAAAATCTATCTCTCAAGCGTTCATGACCAGGAATGTCAATAACTCTTAGAGCTTCCTAAAATTAAATGTTGATTAAGAACATTAACTGAAACATATGAGACAACTTATTTCACTTACACTATTATAGATAAAATTGGAAACGTTTTCTTTTATAGATGTATGGGTTTGTATATGTTTATTGTGAATTAGTTGAGAGAATAATAATGTTTTTCCACTATCACAAATACCAGTCAAGAGGATTCCCTGCCTTGAGCTCTTCCTTCTTTTATAAAGTGCAATAAGAACTGAAAAAGAAAATAGTATCCAATAAAAGTAAAGTTAAAATAATAGAAATATCACGATCCAAGGGTACTTCATTAAATTTTATTACAAACATAGCCCATATGGCTATAATATTCTCTTACCTAAAGTAATAACTATTACAAAAACCGCAATGAACACTTGCGTAAAATCCGTGCCCCCTAATTTTACTGGAACTTTATCTGCCATTTTTGTTAATTTAATTTACTTATGAAACTATTTTCCACTTTATACAAAGTGCATACAGCAAATCAACAAATGAAAAATAATTCACAATAACCTCAAAAAACGATAAATTGTCACTGGCAAAACATGTTGGCAGCTTGAAAAGTGGATTGATGTTGGTGGATTGGCATTCCTTTTCAGATATGTATACGTGTACGATAAACGGATAATCGGGATAATTAGCATTAGCTCATCTCATAGACAAAAAACATTGAGTAAGGTCAGAAGGTACATTACTCCATTGTATATCTACAATAATTATTGAAATAATAATAATGTACACCTTTAAATCATTGAGAAACAAGCATGTTTTTGTCCAGATTCGTAGGATGAAGCGATACATTTATGAAAAATTGGCTTAAGATTTTAGTTGAACGTGGAAACCGGGCGTTTTTGGCAATTATCAAATTATTGGTGTGGGTTTTGAAAATGTTGATAAGATTTGGAGTTGAGGTTTTTGTTTCACTCTATTGTTCAGAGTCTCGGTTGTTATTTATGTAATTGCAACAAAATGTGTATAGGAACATTAGTGATTGGAGCCCCTTCACCCCAATAAATGCCAATGAGAGTTCTTATGAAATAATTATGATGTAAATGTGTAATATCAAGAACTAGTTGAAAGAAAAATACAGCTTTTCTGTATCCCTGGTTTGTAATACTTGCTCGACTGAATATAGGACTGTTCCTCCAATCTTATTACAATATACAACGTTTTATTTAACAAAAAAATTATTAAATACACTACTGCCGATAAATATAAATAATTTACCAAAAACATAATTATACTCACAAAATAAGCAATGCCAATTGAAGAATTAGATGTGACGGTAAGTTGACATGTATAACTTATCAAGAAAATATTTCAAATACTAATAAATAATGTAAATAACAACATATTTGGTAAATAAAAATATACGAGTATTTCGGTATTTTTTATTAATTAATAAATAAATTAGGATTTTATACAGCTGTTTGCTCTTATAGAATTTTCTTCAAATTTTTATAAATCACACTGCCTCAATGTGGTAATTTATCAAATCTGCTCAATATTGATGTCCTCTCATGAATATACCTTCTGTTTTTGCAAATGATTTTATAAAATCACATATGAGCACACTTTCATCAGCCAGATTTTCTTAATTTTTTCACATTTTAATGAAGACACAATAATTATTTGAATTTAAATCCTGGAGAACTTCCATATGAAAATTGGTGTGATTTATTTTTTGGAAGACCACCACTGTCATTGAATAAAAAATCGTCTACGTCAGATGCTTCCTTTATCTCTACTTCTTGATTAGACATTTCTTCGAAGGAGTCTTCATATTCTTTATAAATTGGGTGGATTTTCTTGCCAGATCTACAAAATAAAATCAAAATTAGTGAGCACTCACACGATTGCATTGAAAAATCAAGACCTTTTGTTTGTAAATTACACAGTATATTTATTCAGATCACCTAAATATAATATGACTTTTACCTTTCTAATATGAAGGGGTCAAATGGGAAAAAGGCGTCTAAAACATTACTGGACATAACGACACTCCCTTTTTCGTCCTGATATATTGTAGGTAATGTGTTTCTTGTATTGTGTTCTATCACAGAATAACAATACGCTATTTGATATTTCCTAGTGACAGCAGCAAAGTTTTGAACTACTGCTGGCTGACATACTCTCAATGGATTTAAACGAGATGTTACGATTTTACCTAGATTCAGACTTTCCAAAAATATTATATCTAAAATATAAATTCAAGTTAATCAATATGTTTATGATTTTATAAAATAGTCTGCTTTGAAACAGATACTTACTTTTTTTCGTATTCACGAAGTCCTTATGTCTAAAAGCAACAATGTAAAATAAAGCTTGGCAAACACTATAAAATACTGAATGAACTCTAACATCTGAATTTACATATTCAAAACCATCTTGTGCTAAAATATAACTATGTATCCATTCTGCTAATTGCTGTAATGTACCTTTTAGCATCCTGAAATTAAATCAAAAATAAAATATATTAATATTTGCTGTCATGTACTTATCCATACAAATAAATTATTGATGACGATTTTTGCTACCAATGCCGAAAATATAGACTAAAAAATATAAATGTGGTAGAATTTGATCGAGAAAACCTTTAGCCGGATGTTTGTCAACCAACAGCTTTATTAATAGTTTCTTTATTTTTATCACATTTTTTAAATTTATTTAGAGTATAATTCCTTCACATGTTACATTATACACTTCCAATTCTGACGTTTGTTTAAAACAATTGATTGCGGCGGTTTAATCAAAATATTTAATTAAAATTCCACTAAATAAATTTAAAAGGGAGCCTATTTATTTAATATATAAATAGTTTTTTTTAAATAAATCAAAATATTTCTTGCAAAATAAATTGTTTTGTCAGTTAAACATTGGAATGTATATTGATCTAGTGTAGCTATGAAATTGACAGCTACTTAGTTTTTTGAATTGTGTTTTAAGTTGTATCATTTTGGATAATTTTTGTGTTCAACATTATTATAGTTCTAAATGAAATATTGTTATTGAAATTTTAAAATGGAAATTGCAGAAGCTGGCAGTCAATCCACCCAGATATGCTTTCAAGAGGATATAAAAATAGTTTTAGGTGTGTATAAATGACCAATTAATGTTATTGATTCTAAATTCTGGTTAGCTATACTAAGAATAGTTAGTTATAATTAATAACTGTTTAAATTAATTTTAGATGGAACAAAAAGAATGATGGAACTTATGGAATTAAAAAAAGAAGAAATAGCTAAATTAGAACAGGACATTACAAAAAATGAAAACAGTTTTACATATATGAGAAATTCTGTCAGGAATCTCAAAGAAACTAATAACAAAAATTTTGCTGATATAGAAAATAGAAGCAATTTCACAAATGTAATTGAAGAATATAAGACAAAATTCATACCAACAGCTCAAACTATTTATACAATTGTTTCGGATTTCAATAAGGTTATAAATTCAACAGAAACTACACTAAACGAATTCATTGGTATAGCAAATAAAAATGAGCAGATATATACCAAAGAAATCCAATGGTATAACCAAAAAGAACAGCAAATAACAACAGAACTTGAAGAAACTGGAAAGGTACATTTTCAAGATACCGAGTGTAAGGAAGCTTTAGCTAAAGAGAACAGTGCTTTAATATTAGAAATAGAAGATGTTGCTCATAAAGTTGAATTGTATGACAAAAAAATTGAAGATGTAATTGGTTTTGAAGAAAATAACAATAATTTAAAACAAGAAATTATTATGTTAAATGACGAATGTAAAAACCATGATGATGAAATTTTGGTAGTTTTAAAATCATTTGAAAGTGTAAATTTGCAAAGCCAAGAAGAGACTGCAAGCTTTTCAACAAACATTGTAACACAGGAAAATAAAATCAGAGAACTAGTTAAGGATTCACAGCATCTAATAGATAAACTAGAGAATTTAGTGAACAAAGAAAATAATTATGTTACAGAACTTTTAGAGTTAAAAGACTCTATAAAAAAATCAGAAATCAATCTAATGACTTTATCAGACAAATCTGAAGCTTTAATTGAAAAAACTATAGAAACTCAAGAGATGTATGATAAAGAAATTATCTCTCATACAGAAACTTTAACCAAAATTGAAGAATTAATAAAACATAATCAGGAAACTAATTCTAGACTGTCTGAAAAAATAGAAGCAAGAAAAACAGATATTGAACTTTTGAATTCAGATGTAAATGTGGTGAAAGTTATGATTACAGATCTAGAGGAATCGCCAAAGGAAAATGTTGGTAGACAATCAGAAGTAAAACTAGCAAAATTTCATGAATTGAACTCGGACCTTCAAAAAGCGAAGGAAAAATATAAACTACATTTGATTGAAAAGCAGGAAATGCTGCAAGCTGCAATTACCGACACTGAAAATAAGAATACAAAATTGGGCGAATATATCCGTAAAATGGAAACAGAAATACAAGAGATCCAAGATAAAACTATACAGTTGCAAGAAGAAAAAGATTCAGATGAAAAAATTTTGCAAGAATGGAGAAAACCGGTAATACCACCGAAAAGGTTACGTAGATGGGATAGCGATAGTACTATAGGCGAAGATTGAGCTTGTTATAGAGTAATTCTGAAAAGCATTTAACAGATTAGTTGTTTCATTTGTTTTCTTGTTAAACTTGAGCTGTTTTTTTTTTGATGAAACAAATATATTTTGTAATGTTTTAGAAAGTCATATAAGTTAATAAATACATACATAAGTTCTAATAATTTTGCATAATATGTGTAACACATAATGTCAGTTATGAAAAAATCAGGGCTGTATAATAAAGTGTCTGTTTTTCTAGTTTGACTCTTTTAAATCAGAGATAGAGATGCCAATAGGATGACATCAACTGTTCTTTCTTTGTACCCTTTTTTTAATACACCTGTACCTTAGTTTTTCTGATCTAACACACATTGGCCAATTAAATGAACAACTACTTCAGAACAAACCAGTTTTCAATTTCGAATCACACTATAATACTTACAGCCAGTTTCATAATGCTTTTAAAGAAACCTTTAAGCGTAAAAGGTTTGTAGTGTAGTGATCTGTTTCATAACCAAAAATTCACTATTAAAGCTTCCCTTAAGTTAATGTCAAATTTTTACCATTTTTGAAAAGGAATTTTAACAAAAAGATGTCAACTCAGATTTTAAGTGTATTTTTTATAGTTTGGTTATGGCTAGTTCTAAGCACGTTAAGGCATTAAAGATTAATCGCTGGTTAAGTTCAAGTTCTTCTTCCTAGAGTTATTCAGAAGATGAAGACATTGATGCTAATTAATGAACATTTTAATAGATTAGTTTAAAAATATGTAGGTACTCAAGTATGTAGGCATTTAATAAAATTATGATGACATGTAAAATTTGAAATAATTTATTTAAAGAAATATTTACTAACTAATTGGAGATATAAATTAATAGAATCAATGGGAACTCAAATCCTTTTACGCTTTTATAATTTCTAAAACTAATAATCTCATCTTTTTTTTTTGTGTTCTTCTTCATGACGCATTGATGTTTATTACTTACCGTTACAAATGTAAACAATAAAAATACGGAAAGTGTTGTACTAAATTGAAACCACCAAATAACCAAAAAGTAAACACAAATTCTGTCAAAAATCCGTCAAATTAAGGAGGAGCCTGACGAGCAGTGCAGCCAACACAGTATATTTAAGCCTAAATGGGGATTTCATCATGAGGACGCGTCCATACTATTATGAAACTGACCCTAGTTTTAAGAGAACCTTTAAGCTAAAGGACCCTTTAGTTCAATGCCCATTTAAGCAATAATTATGAAACTGGCCCTTAGTCTTTGATAAATGTAAACAGACATTCACAAGGTGATACTTAGATAAATTCACTAATACAATTAACAACACTTCTTAGAGAACAACAAATATAAATACAACAAAAAAAGCCAGAGATAACATCTAAAATAAAATCAAACAATGGAAATCTTATTGCAAATAAACTGAAGTTATAGTTATAATACAATGTAACACAAAGTAGTTCAAATGTCGCCAACCCGCGCTACGATCTTAGTTTGAAAAATATTCAGGATTTATATTGATTAATATAAAAAAAAAGTTTAAAATCAAATACTTACGCTAATGGTATAAAATTTCCTCTAGCTATTAAACTGGCAATATAATTGACAGCGCTCTGTCTTAAAATTGGAGCTACATTAAGATTACAAACTTTCTTCCATAAATAATTCAAAAATGCTTCAGATATCGTATGTTTAAAGCTGCCCATTAAAAATATAATGAATTGTACATGGTGCATATTATAAGTGGGCAAGATAATCTCATCAAATATTGGCAATGTATCTAAATACAATTTTTTTGTTCTTTCCCAGTGCAAACCCTCAGAGTCGTGACATTCGGATATAAAGTGGTTGAACATTTTTTCCAAGCAAATATCTAAAGTATGTGCTAATTCATGTCTATTAACTTTGGTAAAGGCTGTAGTTGTTGTTTTAACTGATTTTGCATCATCCATTGCAAATATATATTCTTCAGAATCTAGGTATTTTTCTATATCCTCTTTTGGTGCATTAACATCCATTATCACTAATCTAGAAATTCAAAAATCCAACTTAATTGCAAGTTTTTTATTCTCATGAAATCCTATTAAACAAATGGAAGAATCCATTAATTCTATTCTACACCTACAACAATGGTTATTTTTATAATTAGAGGAGCTGGTGGCTGTTTAAAAAGGTTTGTTGGCTGTGATGTCAAGTTAATAATAATATTAGTATTTATTGATTCATTATTTATTCAGCTTTTTAGCATGAAAAGCAAAATATGTCAAGTTGACAATTTTGCAAGGATGGCAACCATGTTTTATGTTGGAGAATGATAAAATTGTAATTATAAAAGAACAAAATTTAAATTGCTGTTTGTAAAATTTGAATCAGTCATAAAATTGACATGTTCGAGTTGTCGACCAGTCCATAAATAACCAAGATGTTTGTAGGACAAAATTTTTTTTTTCATACACTATTCATCTACAGTCTAACTAGATTTTATAAACAAAGAAAATGCTGCATTGTATTCCAAAATTATATTTATAATATTTACTTACTTTGAAAATATCAGCCTTAATATTTCAGGCCTTAATGTTGGTTGGTACTCCAGAATCCAAAGTAGATTATGGACATACACTTCATGTATATGGGTAGATCTATTATAATAGGGAAACTGATAAGTTATTGATGAAAGAAATAATTCTTTACACCTGAAATAAAAATATTTTAGGAATAAAATAACAAAATAAAATGTTTCATTTAGAAAGATCCAAATTCTGTGATAGTTTGAGATAAAATAAAAAACTATACCTATAGGTAAGTGCAATTACTTACATTGGAACTATCACTAATAGGATATTGAACAAGGCATGAATGTGTAAATATTTCCCACAATCTTCTTCAGTAGGTATTCCATCTGGCCAATCCGGTTCAGCTGGATCTAATGAAAGTAAAAATGTTTTAAATAGTTTCAACTAAAAAAATGTTTTATTTTTGTCAACTTGAACCATGAAAAATCAACCTAACCAAAAATCTTTTGGATTTATTCAAATGTAATTAAATTATACAAAATATTAAATGGATACTTACTTGGTAAAAATAATCGAACCAGTTTATCTATGACCATTTTTGAATGATAGTTATGGGCAGACAATAAATCAACAATAAAAGTTTGATATTGTGTGACAACACTATTACTTTTAGTTATCCATGGTACTGAAACGAGAGCTTCAACAAACAATCTCAAAGTTTGATTCAGTAAGGATATACATTCTGTAGCTTCTTTTAATAAAGCAGAAACATCTGAATCAGTAAGATCAGCATCTCTGATCATAATAATTAATTGTTCATATTCTCTAGAAACTCCAGTTAATGAAAATTCTTCCAAAATTGACTTTACTTTTTGGGAGTGAGGCAAAACAAATCTGACCTTTGTCGGCGTATTTTGTATTTCACTAAGTCTGCTTTTTAGAAATTTAGATTTTTTTAGTATTGAAGGTGTACTTGATTTGCTTGAACTTCGTCGAGAACTCTTTGAAGACATTTTTAACATCAATATGCTAATATTTTGAAAGCCAAAACAGTCGTATAAATTGATCTAAATAGTATATGTACATAAGCCTGGTAAAGATACAAGTTTTCTCTTTATTTTAATAGTTACCAAAATCTTAGAAATGCAATAACTATTTTAATTTTCACACCACACACGTGCTCAACTTTCAACTTGTTCAGTCTTGAAATTTTAAATGTCACTTATCTAAATCTAAATGTCACCTCCCGCCAGTATTTCGAAAATCTATTCATAATTCGAACATACAATCACCTTTGCAAGATGAAGTTCATTTAAATTCTCTTTGATATAATTAAAATTTAAAATCTTAATAACATAATAACAGGAACTGTTGAGCACATTACAAAATTATAATATTTACTATGATTGATAGCTTTTTAAGTAGAGGCCAATTACCTACCTTGGTAGACCTTTTTTCTGAGGGTAGTCCGTAAAATGTAAGAAGATTATCAAAGTTGACACTTGACACTGGTTGATGTGTCTTCGTTTTCATGTGACAGTGACAAATGACAGTGTGCTGTGGCTGGCTGAAAGAAGGTGCTCCTAGCTCCTATTTATGGGATTGTGCTGTGCTGTCCCCTTAATAAATGTTAAATTAAAGTTTGAAGTTCAAATATTAGTACATGAAAAATGTCTCATCAAACTGGAATTAAAGGTATACACACAGTTTCTTTCAAAAATATTTCATTCATAATTTTCATCATCCTATGATTCATCTTTTAATGATTTAATATTTTTATAAAATATCGTCATTTGTAGCTAATGATGAATTGAAAAAGATATTCTCAAAATGTAAAGATGATTGTATAAGACTTATAAAAGTCATAATAGAAGATGGTAAGTTGTATTCCTTTTAAATTCATGAATAGAAGATAATAAAGTTGAAAATTTTATCACAATATCAAAAAGTGTTTTCATCTATCAATTTTCTAATTTGAACATTGTGGTTTTTTGTTTTCTGCTTGATTTTAATACCATTTGCTCTTCTAATGTTATGTGGCTTCTATCTATTTTGTATACATGTAATAAATACCAGTGTTTAAAATATATAAATGTTTAATTTTTAGAACAACTTTCTTTAGATAGTTATAGAAATGTTCAGAATGGTTGGGATAAAGAGTTTGATTCCTACATACTACCAATAATTGAAGAAAATCAACCATGTTTCATATTTTATAGGTAATAATACAATCTTTGATGAATTTCCTAATAAAAATTGATGTTTTTTTTATTTCAATGTTATTCTTTCTTTTCAGATTAGATAGTAAAGATTCTTTGGGCTATGAATGGCTGCTTATAAGCTGGTCACCTGACACAGCTCCCATTAGACAAAAAATGCTTTATGCATCAACAAAAGCTACTCTTAAGCAAGAATTTGGTAGTTCACAAATCAAAGAAGAGATCCATGGCACAATCACTGTAAGATATCAATATTAATAATTTTCGTAAAATGTGCATTTAAAGTAGATAACTTATTCCACTTTTAACTTTTTAATATATGAAATAGGCGATATAGATTTTTTTAATTAATATCCTAGCATATACTAGTCAATGTTTATTTACACAACATTTCTAAATATTTAATTTTCAATTATTTTTAACAAATTTGATGAATAGAATTTGTAAAAGCAGATTTTATTTAAATTTAATTATACCATATATTGGTCAGTTGAAATATCTACAGTTGTTTTAATTTGTGACATATCGTTTGCCCTTGTATTCCTGCTACCTACCACATTATTCATCTATCAATACAGTTGATTACTAATTTTTAGAGTGAGATCACCTTAAATGGTTATATAAAACATAAAAAAGCAGCGGCAGCACCGGCACCCTTATCAATGAGGGAAGAAGAATTGCAGGAAATTAAAAGAACTGAAGTTAATACTGACATTAATGTTGCTACTAAGCAACAGACTCTAGGAGGGGTAGCATTTCCAATAGCAGAACCAGCTAAACAAGCTATATTAGATATGGTGAGAGGGTCATATGATTATTTACAATTTAGGATAGGTAAGGACTATTACTATTTTTTGTACTTTTTTTGTTCCCATGTTAATATGGATCTTGATTTGATATTAAGTAACTACTTAATTTCTTTGTACATAATATTGTTGAATTTTCAGATATTGAAGAAGAAATTATTCACCTAGTGTGTGCAGAGAATATAACTTTACAAAAATTGCCTTCAAAAGTTCCAAAAGATAGTGGAAGATATCATCTATATAAATTCAAACATACTCACGAGGGTGATTATACAGAGAGTTTTGGTAAGTCAAAGTAAACTCTTTGTACTGAAATTAAAAATCTTGTAAACTATCAGACCTAAAAGTAATTGATATTTTCTTTGTAGTGTTTATATATTCAATGCCAGGGTATAACTGTCCAATTAAGGAGAGGATGCTATATTCAAGCTGTAAAAATCCATTAACTGATACCATATCAAACTTGGGACTGGAAATTGAGAAGAAGGTTAGTATTTTGGCCAATCTTTATCAAATAATGTAAAATTCAATAATAGAATACAATAAAATAGACCAAATCTTCATGAAATACTTATGATACTATGTTTTTGTCTGAAATAGAAGATATTCAGTCTCTTGTTGATGTACTTAACTCTGCTACCACTAGGCTACTACCCTTAAAACTTGCATATTTTATCAGGCTCGCTCTAGAATTAAAATTGTTTATAATTAATTATTGTTTTATCCTTAGTTGTTGTTTTTGTTACTCTAGTACATGGAATATTATTTATTATTAATTCCTTTATTTAGCTCATTTCGCTAATATTATAAAAAGATATACAATTTAAAATATGCCGAATATCTATACTACTCATTTAATTAAAACTAACTAATTCTATAGATTGTTATTGTTCCTGGAGAAATATTCATTCATTAAAAAATCTGTGACTTGGATTTTAAAGGCTGTTACAGAATTTAAATGTTTAATTCCTTCTGGGAGAGTGTTGTAATTATTTAGACCTTCCAAAAATAGTGAATTCTGTGTTGAGCTTTTAGCAACAGTTTCAATATAAAAGTTATTTCTGTTCCGTGTTTGATAATTGTGCACATTAAACTGATAATCAAGCTTCTCCCTTAAATAAATTGGAAGTAATCCATGCTTGACTTTATGAAAAAAAATTAATACATTTCGTAGTAAGAGATTTCTTATTGGCATCCACCCCAAAGTTTCAAGCATTAAATTAATGGAAGTAAATTTTGAACAAGATAGTATCATCCGCATTGCTCTATTCTGCAATTTCTGTAGTCGGTTCAACTCATTTTGATTTAGTAAAGAAAGTATTGTAGAACAGTAATTGAAGTGAGGTAGAATGATAGTATTATACAATGTGTACCAACCTTAATCATGTTTGATTTGTAACGGAGTTATGCAGCACTCAATATAATTTCAAAATATGGACCTTCAACACACCTACTATTTTTGTTAATAATATTTTTTGATATCTCTTAAAATAACCCATATACCGAAATTTGTCGATTGGCACACCCTGTATATGATACATTTGGTTCACTGTGATAGGCCAAATAAGGAATAAGAAATGAATTTCTTACATACAATAAATGCACTTAGTTACTTATAATCTTTTTTAGTTGGAGATTGATTCGGGAGATGAACTTACAGAAAAATATTTATATGATGAACTTCATCCAACTAACACTTTACATAGGCCCCAATTCGCCAGACCCAAGGGTCCCCCAAATAGAGGTCCAAAGCGATTAACGAAAAATAATAATCACTGATGGTAATCAGCAGCTTAGTCATTTTTTTATTGAAAGTATTATTTTTATGCTTTATGTATGTTTAATCAACAGATGCGCCAAGGTTCTTGCTCAATGGTTTACCAGGAAAATGTTATGTGTAGCTGGTTTTTCAAACTCAAATATTGTAAGATTTCTATATACAATTATTTATTTCCATACAGAATTTACTTGAATAAAAATATTGAATTGTATCTGAAGTGAATTATATATTTATATATCGATATATTTTATTATTTTTTTTAGATTGGTGAAATATATTTTTTAATAATTTATTGTATTCTTATGAAATACAGCAATACTTAATGTTTTACATATTTTTTGGGATGTGGTGTACAATAATATAGTGAGATTTGTAGCAAGAGATGTTTAAGGGGAAGAAAGTATTCTTTATTTAATATCTAAAAAATATGGTAATACCGCTTAGGCACATTCGGCTTTTTAATAAAAATATTCCGATTATAATGATGGAAGCTGAAAGTTTGAATTTTGTATTTTAAAATTGCAAAGCGAGCCACAACGTCTGCAGTTGGTTTCAGAGATGCTCAATTTGATTGAGATCGTTAGTTGTTTGTAAATATTAATATTTTCCATGTATTGAATTTATTTATTATTCATCTGCATATTATATGATTTTAAAACAAAGTGCTTATTATGTTTAGTATTCGTCCATATATTTTTATGATACAAGTTAAATATAAAAATGATTAAAAATAGATGTTTTAATACCAATCCCATTTCATTACCTACAGAAATGTATACTTTTAAATTTATTTCTACAGTTACTAAAAGCCATTGTGATGCACATAAATTCATTACTAAAAGCCAATATGAAATGTGATGACAATGTACAACCAAGAAAATTACTTAATATCTTTATTAGTTTCCTGTACTACATTATTTTCTTTATTATCTAAACTAGCTATATCTTTTCCTCCTTCTCCTATTTGATCATTATGCAATTTTATAACAGCAAAATCTTCTTTTTCAAGGTAATCTGCCACACCTTTTTGAAAATATTCATTTCTATCATTGGTCCATTTGGTTTGCCAATATCTTGCTTCTTCCATTGATAAACCAGATACTTTTAGAAGTCCGTAAGTACATCCACCACAGATAAAACCTAGTACACCACCTACAATATCAAACTATTTATATTTGTAATTTAGACTATTAATTTGCTAGTATGCAGAATCTTAGAACAAAATAAATTACCTAGACCACCTCCAACTATCCACCCACGTGGTCCCATATTAAATTTATACATTGCTCCTGTTGCTATTCCAGATATTGCATATTCTGAAATTCCATAGTTTCCTTTATATGTCTGGATGATTGTTGATATTGCCCTTTAAAATAAGCCTAAAGAATATTTTAATAATTTTATGAAGATACTTAAAAACTTACACAAATGTAGTACTAAATAATGTTAATCTCCAGCCCCATTTAAATGCACCTTTTCCAAAACTAATTGTAACCGCATCTTGTAACTTTCTCTGAAAAAAAAGTTCTGAATAAACATGTACTTTACACATGTAGTATTACCTTTGCTTCCAAGTGATCTCTAAAAGATGTAGCTTCATTGCTTCTCATAAATTCTAAATAAGCAGATCTGCTATTAATTACTCCTCCATATATAGCTCCTATGAATGTACTCATTGCTCCTACTTCTAATATTGAAGTTGCTTCATTTGTAAGATTACCAAACTCACTGTAAAATTTTAATTTATTAAGAAGGTTGGGATTACAAATTTCCATTAATTTGTATAAGAATCGAATATATGTTACTTACTCTACTTGAAACATCCTTTTTACTCTTTCCCAACCAGTTTCTTTTGGAGTCTTATCTGTACTTTGTTCAGTTTTAGTAACATTTTGCACTTTGTCAGCATCAAATAGTCCAAGAACAGGAAGTAAACTGAGTTTTCCAAATTTATTTAAACATGAAACCATTATATTAACAATTGATTAAATTAACATATTAATAAACATTTAAGAGGTTAGTTTTGATTTTGATGTTATATAACCTACAGGATTCTTCTTCTCAAAACTTTCAATGTTCAATATATCTATTATGGAGCTCAGTCATTATAATCGATTTATTATAAAGTTTGGTATCATAGAGAAATATATTTGTCTATGTTTGGTATTATCACCTTGAATCATTTTTTGTGTAAAACAAGAAACAAAAATGAATTCGAAATTCGTTAGCTCAATTCAATTTGTTGAAGCTGCTTCTATTTTTTCTTGAATTGTATCAGGAAAACAGTTATCAAGCTCAATTGAAAATAACGTTTTTTCGTTCAATATGAATAATTGTTTGTGAAGGTGAAATCCTTTCCTTTCAATCAAAATGTTTACCATTTAGCTTTTAGAACTTTTCCATGAAAAGTTTGGCTGTAGTGGTTGTAGAAGCTAAGGGTATATGTACAGCTCTAATTCTCGGGTAAATTATCCAATCCTTCAATAATATATATGATGAATTCATTTCAAACTTCATATCACTTCATATTCGTAGGTTATGTTGTGATAATTGTTTATGTTTTTGTTGTTCAAAATGTGAATATTTCTATAAAAACAGATTAAAATGAGACTGTACACTATATTGCAATTAGGAATTCTACTTTCTATAGCATTAGTAATTTTTTACTTGTACAGTATACGATTAATTAACACAACTGATATTTTAGAAGATGACTTTGAAGAAAGGGTAGTAGAAAATGAGTTTACTACAGAAAGAATTTATTTTAAAAAGTGAGTTAAGAAGTAAATTAAGAAAAGTTGAAAGTCTTTAAATAATTGTCTTTTTAGGACCGATATAGTTGTTGCAGTAGTGGCTTGTGGAGACAGATTATTTGAAACATTGAATATGCTTAAGTCTGCTCTTATGTTTAGCAAAGAAAAACTAAATTTTATAATAGTAGCAGAAGAGAGATTAATAGATAGTTTCAACGAAAAAGTAAGTTACAATACAACTCAATTAATTCCGAGATTAATTCATTGTAAAATTGTTTTTCAGTTGGGTGAATGGAAAGCATTCATGAACAATGCATTTACATTTAAAGTGCTACCATTAACATTTCCATCAGATAACCCTTTAGAGTGGAAAAAACTATTTAAACCATGTGCTGCACAGCGCTTATTTTTACCAGTAAGTTAGTTACTTCCATTTATAATATCCAATATTTTTTTGGAATAAGAAAAACTTCAAATGTATAAATATTAAAAATACACACCCAATATTACCAACTTGTTGCTTCCAGTTATTTAGATTATCTGAATTGAACAGTATACTCCATTCCAAAATATTTTGTTTTCACTTATAACCAACATGAATGATTAGAAAGAAAAAACCACAGCAGGTAGTTGGAATCTGATAACAGTACCATATTGTAGTTTTTATTATTTCACAACCGAAATGTTCGGCTGGTAAAATAATATTTAGTTTTTGTATCTAAATTTCAAGAAAACATTGTTGTATTCTGTGTTTTTTCTTGACTTTCTAGTCATGTGTACTCAGCTATAAAGATATTCACTGTATCTAAATTTCACCTACTACAGACATGTTATTATTTACTGCACCATGAGGGATTTATTAAGTTTTATTGTTAAATCCTTAAGACCAGATATCTATTCAACGAAATATTGTGAAATATACTTTACCTACTATTTTATTTGCTATGGATACTTCAGTTTAGATTGTTTCAGAACTTATTAGAAAATGTAGATTCTATTTTATACATGGATACAGATACACTATTTTTGACACCAGTAGAAACTGTTTGGGAACATTTTCATAAATTCAACTCTAGTCAAATGGCTGCACTAGCCCCCGAACATGAAGATTTGAATGTTGGTTGGTACAATAGATTTGCAAAGCATCCATATTATGGAAAATTAGGTAAGGTTATATCTACACACTAAAGTTGTTAACATTATTGAAGAACAAATTTTGTATTTAGGCTCTTTGATGGACATAGGGAAGTCAAAGGAATTAACATATATATTAACTCTATATAAATATTTATTTATAAAATATTTATTTATAAAATATTTATTTATTTAAAGAAATTGTTATTTTTTGTTTTTAGGTGTAAATTCTGGTGTAATGTTGATGAATCTTACTAGAATGAGATCCTTCCAGTGGAAGGAGTACGTTGTTCCTATTTATAAAAAGTACAAGCTTAAAATTACATGGGGTGATCAAGATATTATTAATATAATTTTTCATTATCACCCAGGTAAGTTTAAATATCAACTTTATACTTGTTTGGAGTGACTTGACCTGTGAAGAATGGAAAGAAATGTGAATAAACTGACTCCCATTTACAGTTCTTAAATTCTTAATTAATAGTAAAATTGATATTATACAATTTGAGTCATTTTTATAGCCTTAATGAATGAAAAACTTCTTAATAACCCGAATACATTGAATAATTTTTAGATAAACTGTACATATACTCATGTCGTTTCAACTACCGACCTGATCACTGCATGTATACGAGTGTATGTAAACCAGCTGAAACTGAAGGAGTAGCTGTAATTCATGGTTCCCGAGGATTTTTCCATTCTGAAAAACAGCCAATATTTCAGGCTGTTTACAAATCGTTCGAAGAGGTAAAATAGTTTCTATAAATATATTATTTTATATACTACTTTTTCACATTAATAACTCTAAAGTCCATTTTATATTCTTTAGTTTCAGCTAGGCGGTGACATCTACCGTGACTTTTACCAATCTTTAGAAGTGTACTTGGAAAGTGCACAAAACAACAATTGTGGTAATATCAAAGATGTATTCCTTAAAAATATCCGTAAATATATGGATCTTGACTTCGATACAAATTGAACGTCCACTTTTTGAGCTTGAATGTTAGACAAAGATATGATATTTTGTTATGGTGATGTTAAAAAAATAATTATCGATTTTTTAAATTTATATTTGTACCTGTACATATTACGTTTGACTTATACATGTTGCATGCTACGTCTCCTAAAATGTTTATCACTTTAGTTACGGTTGCAACACGTGCCTCGCAATACTCAAGGAATCTTATTTTTTCAGTGAGATAATGAGACAAGAAATTCATAAATTTCATTATATATTTATTTACACAATTTTCCTAAATGGCTTGACAGATTTTGATGCAATTTTGTGTGTGTATGTAGTTGAGTGAGTCCCTCAATTTGTACACAATTGATAAGTGGCGCTGCAATCGGGTTAACACTGAATTACTCTTTAAAGGGTTGGATCGATTTGTGTATAAGTAAGTAAGTAAGTAATCTTTATTTAGCTCCAAGCTAATTACAAACAACTAATTCTATTGATATACAATATACAAAAGAAAATAACTTAAAACTAAAATGTCCCATCTCTAAGGAATAAACTCACATTTTTATTGAATATGTACACATTTTTACTGTTTTTAATATCAGTTGGTAGCGAATTGTAAAGTCGAAGCCCATCAGAGAACAGTGATTTCATGAGAAATGATTTACTTGTAAATTCTACATTATAATGTTGGTTTGTACGTAATAATCGGCCATGAGTGATGCCGGTAGATGACAATGCAATAGGGTTCATACCTGAACTCCTAAACGGCTGGACCGATTTTAATGAAATTTTGCAAAGATCTGTAAAACAATTTCCCGAGAGATGTATTAGACTTTTTATAAAATAATACTCTTAAAGTGCATTTCTCCTTCATGACAAGAAATCGAATCAAAATTATGCAACCTTATATACTCAGAATTAATGTATCACACTTATTGCAAAATAGTTAGTTGATATTAAAAAAAATAATATAGTCTAACAAAGTTGTATAATATATGTGTAAGTCGAATGAACTCTTAAAATATTTTTGGTTGTGAAAACTGATATTTGCAGTTCAAACTTTTTATATTGATCCATCCATATATAGAAAATTGAAAAAGTTTAATAGTTCTAAAATAAAATGAAAAGAAGTAGAACGAATCGGTGGACATGTGTAATAGGTTGAAATTATTGATGATAATAACGTAATTGTTATAATTTTATGTTAGTTTATGTAAATTTTATATATACACAGATTTTATTATTAGTTATTAAGTTGTATTAATAGTTACTAACCCACATAGCAATTTGACATCCTAAGCATATGCGTGGAATATTTTCAAAAAGAACATGGATGTGCAAAGCATGTTCTCACATAATACCAAAACAAGTGCTATAAATAGATTGTGTTGCGCCCTGGTCACATGCTGATCAGGTTTTCAGAATGTGATGAAAGATGTCCTTATAAGATGCTGAGTATGTACCCTGCAATAAAAAGTTCAAAGTGCCAACAAGCATGTGATAGCACATTCTTTTCACATGCTACGCATTTTCTAGCTATGGGCCTTCTGATATACAGTACATCCTAGGCATGTGTTATCGGCGTATATATTATATACCTATCCGAGTGCTATTAATTTCCTATACATATGCTAGTGTAGATGCTAGGCACATGCTATGTATATCTCGTATTATTCGCAGGACCTACGCATATCCATTACACTTCCTCTTACGAAAAGAATGTACTTTGCACATGCTCTTCTGAAGTTTCTCGCTTGCAATGCATATACACTTTTTAGGTGCTATGTACATGATATAGAAGTTAACTTTTTTGTCAACCTCCAATTTTTCATTTACCATTTACCAATGTAACATTATTAATTAGTGCAATGAAAAATCTTTGTTCTGGGGGGACCTCCATGCCATCTGCATGCCATGTTGATCACGGCAACCCCTACGCCAGGTAAGTATAATTCTTAAGCTTTGGTCCGGTATTCGATCTCCGTGGTTACATATGAATCGGTGTAAAGCTACAAATAAAAGTCAGCGCCCTCTTTCGATGCGTTTATGTATTATTTCGAATATGCTGAAACAGGATGTGATCGCATGTGCGAAGGACGTATTCAGCATGTGCATTGAATGTACCAAATAATGTTCTATGTTTTATACTTTGCACATGCTAAAAATATGATTTAAGGTCAATCATCAGATTATTCAGATATATACAAGCTAAGTGTATATTATAAATGGAAAGATATAATGGCTTCAATATCGATTGAAGTTAGCTTAATAAAGAATATATATAAGGTCATTATCGCATGCTGAAGGTATATACTCGCCATTGACTTTATTTTATGGTATATGCGTAGCATGTGCTTTATATGTACCAAATAATATTCCGTACGTGTTTTATATTTTGCACATGCTAAGGATGGGCTTTTGGGTTAATTCTGATATCGGCAGATGCATATTTAAAATAAAAGGGTACAACACCAATGATGGCTTTGAATCTATTAAACGAAAATAGTAAATAATAATTCATACATGTATGTAAAACGAATAAAACGTGCTGAAGATAATATGATGTAAAATTAGGTACCTGACCTGATTGATAATCCCTATCACATGCTTAGGATATCTGTGAAATAAAATACTTCTGATATTCTTCAAGGTATATACTTAGCATATGCGCTGAATGTAGTGAAAAGGATCTTAGTTAATGGTAAATCATTATTACATGCTAAATATATAATTAAAAAAAAGGCTTTAGTTGGACTTTTATAATATGTGCGAATCATATGCGAAAGATCTACGGAAAAAACAAGTTTGAATCTTAAATTCTTAGCACTTGCTATGGATGTATGTACAGGGATGTGCTCAAAAGTATGTGGACAGCATATGCTAATCATGTACCGAAACGAACATCTTTTACGGGACGTTGAAGGCATATACTTGGCATATGAATCTTCTTTCAATGCTATGTGGGAATATATGTATACATGACATTTTATTATTTTAAACGGTTAATAAAAGTTATCCCAAACTTTAGATGCGTAAAAAAAGTAAACAGACTGTAGGCTAACAAATACCAATTATTATTTATCTCATAAGGAAGTTTATTTTCATTCTCATGATTTTTCATTACATTTTAAGCGTAACATGACATGCATATAAAATAATTAGCTTAAACAAAGACTAATGCATAAAATGTCAGTTAAACTACAATTATTATTTTAAACTATTTATTTTATTGACATGTCCTTAAACATTAGAACAAATTGTATATAGCAAAGCATATTATAAAGGTTTGGGATAACTTCAATAATTCACTTGAAAGAAAAATTCTACCAAATTAAGTATTGAGAATTAGTTCCATTAAATCTGTAAATCATTTGATTTTTTGTCACTTTGTTGAAAATATGATTCATTTAAAGTTCCAAGTGTGCTGAAGGGGCGGAGCAAGGCAAGGGAAGTTGGGGTGATGGTGAAGGGAAGGAAAATTCGGATGGAGGAAGCGGTGAAATATCTAGGGGTGTGGTTGGATATCCAATTATCCTTCAAAACCCATATGTTGGAAGTTGCACAGAAGGCAAAAGTAAAGGCAGCATGGCTGGGGCGATTAATGGGTAATGTGAAAGGACCGGGAGAGTGGAAGAGGAGGGTAATTGGTAGGACGGTAAAGCAGAGTAAGATGTATGGCGCGGAAGTGTGGGGTGAGAAAGCAGTGGTGAATGCGAGAGTTAGACCACTTCTGCGGGTGCAGAGAGAGATACTCCTGAGGGTGGTGTAGGCGTACAGGACAGTGGGTGGACTGGCAGCAGCGGTGCTGTTGACTTGATGGCTAGAGCCAGACAGAAACGCTGGAGGGGTGCGACCGGAGATGAAGTTCAGGAATGGATGGATGAGGAAATGGAGAGAAGATAGACAGGTCAAGACAAGATAGACAAGATTGGGAAAAGAGAAACTGGAGTGTGCGAGAGATGTGAAGTGGAGGATGATGTGGGACATGTGTTCAGATGTTGGAAGAACGAGGAAGTTTTGAAGAAGTTGGAAAATAAACTGGAAGAGGCGGTGTATTGGAAAAATATGGTGGAGATTATGTTGAGGGACGAGGAGGAATGGATGGAGATAAGTGGCGTAGTAGAGGCGTAGGAGTGATAGAAGGGAGAAGGTGACGGAGAGTGTGTGAGAGACCGCCGCCCGTCTTGAAGTATGCTAGGGTAGTGATTCCAAGGCGGAAGTAATGGCAAGTTTGAGGTGGGTTTGGTTGGTAGGCATTCCCGTGGGGATGAGTCCAACACTGTCTGGGTACTGGTTAAGTCCATATTATCAACGTAGGTAACATACGTTTTGTAATATTTTCATGAACAAAGTTTTATTTATGAATAAGTTTTATTAAAACCGCTCGAATTTTTTTAGCGAAACTTATACTCGTTATTCATACTTCAGTGAATTTTAATTTTGTATCTTTGAAGTGAATTATAATATAGAAATTATATTAAATGCCCATAATGCTCGTGATTGACATTTTTATCGTTGTAGCATGATTTATATGTTTAGGTAATCATGGATAGTATTGAATTTCATTATATGGTAGTTTTTTTTATAAAGCTATTTGTACAGGGGTCTAACTTCTGTAGGACTAGGACACCTACATAAAACAAGGCAGTATAGTAATTTATTGTCAATTAAAAATCCAAAAGTTGGTATAGATCAAGTTACAAATCGCTTTATGATAAAACTTCTTCATTAGATACTTCGTGTAATATTTTTTGTGGTGCTTAAATATCTAAGATTAAGTTGTAAGAATGTATTAAAGTTAAAGGTTATTTAAAATAGTAATAGACTAGACAGGGGGATCATTTTATATTCCACAAATTAAATTACAGCTTTTCACGAAATAGGCATACATTTGAATTATTCGTTGGAATTAAATACGTCCAAAGTAACTGCAAGGACTCTTATTTAATCTTGACACTGCAACCGAAAATTCATGAAATTTTGCGTCTGTCGCGTTTTATTGTATCATGAAAATGCACCTTAAAATATCAAATAAGGAATACACTATTGATTATAAAAGTTCCAATACCATAAGTCCAACTATAAACAAGGCTAGTGTAATGTACTCTATAATATTATTGTATGTGGTTGAAGAGCATAATTATAAAATAATATACCTGTCTAGTTTAGTTCTAATATGTATGCTGCCATAGAACTCGTATAAAATACCTCTTAAAAATGTGCATCAACGAAACTTCGCTTACAGTATTCTAGTTGTGCTAAAATAGTAAACGGAATATATTTTTTATAACCATTGGTGACTATTGATTTTTAATAAATGTTGTCTAGTGGTAAAAGTGTTTTTTAATTTACCTAGCATATCCTAAAACAGTGCTGTCCATAACGAGTAGCGGGTATTTATAGTGTATTAAGTCACAAGGGCAGAAAATGAGCGTTTTGATTTGCATTATTTATAATTTTATTGCGTTAGTGATGACGTCACATCAGCGCTTTATAGTCTAATGATTCACCGAGAGCAGTATGTTAACATCGAAGGTACATTAAGTAATAAATTGAAAATAAGTTGGGGCGTTCCTCAAGGTACGGTCCTAGGCCCTTTATTGTTTATCATATATATAAATTCTATACTCACATTTAACAGTACTGGTTTAATCTCCAGTTTTGCAGACGATACTGCTATTATCTATGAAGCTGAAAATTGGGACGAGCTAAAACAAATAACAGAACAGGATTTGGCCAAGATTGTAAAATGTTTCGATCAAAAAATGTTATCAATTAATTTTGAAAAAACATTTTTCTTACCGTTCTCATTATATACAAGTGGACTGCCAAACATAAACGAACTCAAAATTAATAATCACTCTAATAACTCGATAACTATAAAAAAACAAGACCACATAAAATACCTAGGTATAGTAATAGATGCCCATTTTAAATGGGATGAGCATATAATCAATGCTAGTAAAACGCTTCGCTCTTTGCTTTATAATTTTAAAGATTTGACACACATATTACATTTCAAATATTTAAAAATTCTTTACCATGCCCTAGTCGAATCTCGAATAACGTATATGGAATATTACCATGGGGAGCGACATCTAACACTCACTTAAAACATATAGAAATAATCCAGAAAATATTTTTAAAAATTATTTCGCTAAAACCGTTTCGGTATTCATCAGATATGCTATTTAAGGAACTAAAAATTATGGATATTCGTGAGCTATTTTTTTATAAAGTGGTTATTAGAAAATTTAAAAACCGTAACAACTTACATTATATTAGTCATATATATAATACAAGGTTAAAGTTAAATAATATGTTAGAAATTCAGTTTTCTAGAAAAAGAATCGGTCAAAGAAACCATGTTTTTCTGTCCAACAGATATTACAACTTCCTACCTAAACAAATGAAAGACGCTACAACTATATATTCTTTCAAAAAACAAGTAAAATCACACATTCTCCTGTTGGATCGAAATGTTATCCACGGATTGTTTATTTTCTAAATTTGGGATATATTCTATAATCTTTCAAAAAGTATATATGGAAGGGTGCATGTATGTCATATGTGTATGTATATATGTGCGTATGTATGTAATGGGTAAGTGTAAGTATGCATGTGTTACTAAGTTAACCTCATCATGTATACTAATTAGATATTATAGTCATTGCTGTGGAATGTTTAAGATAATTTTTTATAAAATTCTGATAAAACGTTGAACCCACGCACAGGCTCTGCCTAAGTGTTATTCGGAATCTTCTATTTAAAAAAAAATTATTTAATTCATTCATTCATATGTTTGGGTTGGGCTCAACAGTCTAGGCACTTGAACTGAATCTTTGTACCATTACCCATGTTATCTACCAACTTCCATTCCAGAAGCTTTCGTATCTTCTATATAGGCCAACAGTTTATCTGGAGGATTCTTCAGTAGTTGTGACGATTGTGTTCTGTATCTGTAAGAATTTGAAGCGTGGGTGACCCCCACAGCACTTAGGCCACAATTGGCCTATTGTGCATCCCTCTGAGGTTCAGACTTCCTTCTGGCTCGTCATCCAGCCTACTTGTTTGAAGTAGGCGATAACGTCGCCGGAAGTAAGCTCCCTCATGCTGGCTTGTGTTAGCCTGTACTCGCCGAATACAATAAATTGAGAGAGTGTCGAACATTCACAAGGAATGTGTTCGACAGTCTCATCTTCCTGTTCACATCCCCTACAGAGTGGAGTGTCAGACAGACCCAGTCTGTAGAGGTGTTTTCGTAGGTGGCAGTGACCGGTCAGAATACCCGTGGCTGTCCGAAGATTCTGTCTGTTCATAGTCACGTATTTTTTGGTTACTTTGCTGTCCGGATACTACAGCAGTTCCTTGGCAAGCCTGCAACCTTCTGCATCGTCTCATCTACCCTTAAACTTATCAAGGGAGTGCCAGGTCCCAAGAGTTTTTGGGAGGCTGCTTTCCTGGCTAGTGAGTCGGCAATTGGTTACCTTTCGATTTACTGTGGCCCTTGATCCAGCCTAGAGTGACTTCGTTGTTGCTACAGGCTTCGATCAGGGACAGGTGACACTCCAGTACTAGACCTGATGTGATATGTGGTCTGTTCAGGGCTAGTAGTGCTTGTCTACTATCTGTAAGGATGTGAATTTTATTACCTGTGGTGTTTCTTTTGGTAATCTCTTTTGCGGCGATGTAGATTGCAGTGAGCTCTGTTTGAGCAACGCTGACATTACAGCCCATCGCCCATTTGATGTTTAGATTCAGAGATCTGGAGTAAATTCCACATCCTGAGCCCATATTGGTTTTAGAGCCATCCGTGAAGATGCGGAGTGCGCCTTCTTCTGATGTGTCTCGTGTGTTATATTTAATGATTACCTTGTAGGGCCTGTGGAAGGCATATTGTGGTGAGATTGCGTCCGTATTTGCCTGCAGCAGTGGGACCTCATTGAGTGTCTCACGCCATAGGTTACGTCTCAATCTTTCAGATCCTACGTCAGGTTGTATACCGGTAGAGCGTAAGCGTGTCATGGTCATCAAAATAACCTCCTTAGTGTGTATGTCAAGGGGAGTGAGACCAAGGATCACCTCCATCGCTCTGGTTGGTATGGTTCTCATGCCTCCTGTTGTATTGAGGCATGTTGTTCTCTGAATTTGATTCAGTTTACGGACGACTGTCAGCTGGTTTGCTTTAACTCCCCAGGCAATCGCGCCGTACGTTAGCATAGGTCTGATGATGGCAGTGTAGATCCAGGCATTAGCCCTGGGTGACATTCCCCATTTACGGCAGATGGTTCTGTTCATAAGAAATGTATGCTTTTTTTACTCTGTTTTCTAGATGAGAGTTCCATGTTAACTCACTGTCAAATGTGACACCTAGATATTTCACCTCTGATGAGAACTTAAGTTCGGTATTTAGGAACTTTGGCACTTGATGTTTTGCAAGCTTCCTTTTTTTCGTGAAAAGTACCATTTCTGTCTTCTTTGGATTTATTGACAGTGAATGGTCTTTGCACCATTGTTCTATTATATTGAGGGCCTCTTGCATTAGAGCACAGAGTATCTCCTCAAATCTTCCTGTTAGCAGAATGACTAGATCATCTGCATAAGCTATTGTGTAGAAGTTGCCATCATTGAGGCGGCTGACCAAGGAGTCTAAGACCATGTTCCACAGTTGTGGTAAAAGTACCCCTCCCTGTGGACACCCTTTTACAACCAAGCCTTTGATGGTGACATATATCGTCTACGCTGATTTTTATTACTCTTTTTGAGAGAATGTTATATATCCAGCCATTTATGGTTTGGGGGATATTCTTGTTGGCAATTTAAGTGCGTTCGTTATCTTGGGAAAAGTGGTTTTGTCGAACGTACCTTCTATGTCTATGAATACACCCAGGGTGGACTCCTTTGTTTTCCAGCGATCTTTCGATGCGATCCGCCACAAGGTGAAGAGCCGAATCGGTTGATCTCCCTGGAGTGTATGCATGTTGGTTTGGGTGCAATGTGTTTTGCGTTATCACTGCATCTCGTATATATCGTTCGCACAGCCTCTCCAAGGTCTTCATTGAAAACGATGTGAGGTTGATGGGACGATATGCTTTTGGAGTTTTGGTTTTGGTATGAAAACAACTTTGATTTCTCTCCAACCTATTGGAATATACCTCAGTGTCAATGAGGATCTGAGGATTCCTACCAAGTGCGGCGTTAAAGCATCCAGGCCCCACTGAAGTAGAGCTGGATAAATGCCGTATGTTCCTGGTGATTTAAAGGGGAAGAAGCAAGAGATGGCCCACCTCAATCTGTCCGCGTTGACGATCTGTCGTGCTATCCGCCAGTCATCGTCGTCCGTCAGGTTGTGGTATTCCTCTTCCTTCCATGTTACCGTGTTAGCAGTTTTGGAGTCAGGGAAGTGAGTTGACATTAACAGTTCAAGGCTTTTCTCGAGGTTGGCAGTTTTTGTGCCATCCTCTTTGGTTTGTTTACCATTATGACGGTAGGGATCTTTGGAGAGGGCTTTTTGGAGTCTAGCTGCTTGGGGGAAATCTTCGATTTCCTCGCAGTAGGTTCTCCACGCATCTCTTTGTTTTTGTCTGATAACTGTTTTGTACTTCCTGAGGTGAGACTTGGATGCGTTCCAGTCCTCTTGAAGTCTGGTATTTTTGGCCTTGTTGAAGGATGTTTTCGCTGCCTTCCTGAGCAGGTCAATCTCATGGCACCACCATGGAGTGGATGTTCCGCTTAAGGGGGCAGGCACCAATTATGGAGTTTGGAATGTTTACAGAGTAATTTTCCAAATCTCCTTTATTGTTTGGCAACACTTCCTCGACTTCCCGCAGAGCTCCGTTTAAACAGTGGACATATTCTGTCCGATCCGTTTTCTTGGGGTCGCGGGTTAGTGTGAAGGTAGTGAGAGCAAGTTTTATTTCAAATTTTATCCAGCAGTGATCCGACATTGAAATATCATCGATTGTGTTATTTCCACTCCAAAGTGCTTCCGTTTGAGTTCTTTTAAGTTCTCACAGCAGCAGAGTATGTGAGTAGGTGTTTCATATTCACATTTTCTGCACATAGGTTCACTATAACTTTCTGCATCCTGTGCAGATGCTTCCTCAGGGTACAGGGTTCAGTCACCAGGTCGGAAACTGTCTTCAAATTTCTCTTACCCAGTTTCAACAGCCTGGTCGAGAGTTCCTTGTCTAGCCTAATCAGTAGACTCTTAGGTGGAGGTGTCCTTTATGTCATCCTTCATTTGAGTTGGTGTTCCTTAACTAGCCAGTTCCCGATTTCCCCTCATATGTGATTCCACAAAACGGTTTTGGACTTGTGAAGGCTCCTTTAGAGCCTTCTTTAGCTAGCTGGTCTGCCATTTCATTCCCTGCAATACCCTCATGTGCCGGCACCCATATTAGAGACACTTTGCTGTCGCTTGCCCGCATTTTAAGGGATTCTTTACAGTTTTTTACCAGTTTAGACCTAGTTGTTGAATTGATAGCTTTAAGCAGAGCCTGGCTGTCAGTGAAAATTTTAATTTTTTGTCCGGTATATCCTCTTCTGATGTTTTCATCTATGCTGGCTATAGCGGCAATCGTCTCTGCTTGAAACACAGTTGTTTTTATCAACCAAGGCTCACCATATTGTGATACACCCTGTATATAAGCATTACTTTTATAACATCGCAAATAAATAAATTCAAGCTGCAGTTCAATATGAGCACTTCCAAAACTTTTACAGACGTTCGATAGCTTTAAGATCAACCTTAATGAAGAGAGAGATTTTTAACTCCATTGATGACAAACGCCACACAATGGCGTACACATATAAATTCAACAAATTATTAGATTCCCGCGTCGTTTCAAATGATCTCCAAAACTCCATATGAATTACAAACCAAT
Source organism: Galerucella pusilla (assembly GCA_910591695.1). Classification (NCBI taxonomy): domain Eukaryota; kingdom Metazoa; phylum Arthropoda; class Insecta; order Coleoptera; family Chrysomelidae; genus Galerucella; species Galerucella pusilla. The sequence goes on along the minus strand of CAJUYI010000562.1, from coordinate 27,712 downwards.
GGTTCAATAAAACTCAAAGTCCAAACCACAGAAAATTTAATAAAAGTCCCTCAAAGGACACTTATGATGCTACTAGTTTCGGTACAATATTACCATCATCAGGCTACAAGGTAAAGAAATAGTAGGTACACTTAGTACATGAAGATCTTACAAGATTCTGTCAAAATTACTTGAACAAGAGTAATAAATATAAAATGAATGTGAAAGATAATATTATAATTAATAATACAAAATTGAGATTATTACAATTGTTGATATTAAATTAAAAACTGTTTAATATAAATTAAAAAGTTAATAAAAATACTTCAAATTACAAGTTTGATAATATAAATTATATAAGTAGGTAGTCAAATTGAAATAAAATCAAATTTAGTTACCTGTATGAAACATATAATCCAAAGAACAATAGGTTGTTGCCAAAAACGTTAAAAAATTTTTAATATGTTAAAACATATTTATATCAAATAAATTTCAAGTTTTATTTGAGTGGTAAGGAAAGAAAAGAAAAGGGAAGAACATTGGAATTATTAAAAAACGTAATTAAAATGAATGAATTAATTACTAGTAAATTATATTTATCAAACCCGTTGGTTTATCAATGAAGTTTGAATAAAATACTCACGCTGCCACTGGCAAGAATAGCTAATGTCGTAAATCATTTTAACGACATAGTAGACCGCATAGCTGATGACTAGTCGATTTAGTTGGTAGCAATGCAAAATATACTGCAATTGGTTCACAGTAGTTCTTATTTTGCTTTAGCAGCCATGCTAGAGGAAGGCTTCTAAGTTTACTGAAGTGCGGAGAACATTTGTACAGTATAAACGTAGCAATATTTTAGAAAATATCTTTGACAATCTTGCTCTTTCCTTATGTCATCACATTAACTTTAGACAGTGCTATTCAAAAGTCGCCTCCCCCCTCGTATCTTTTGAACGGCTTCACTTACACTTGCATTCATCAATAATTCTTCCTTTCAAAACGCCAATGCTATCTGGTGCCGTAGTATAAACCTTGGATTTCAAGTACCCCCATAGAAAAAATATAATTGTGTCAGATCTGGTGACCGAGGTGGCCATTCTATAGGACCTCGCCGGCCGATCCATCTACCTCGATATTCTTCATCCAGGTAACGTCTTACTGCACCATAATAATGTGCAGGAGCACCATCTTGTTGAAATGTTATTTCCAGATGGCCGAATTCATCTGGGTTATCTTCCAGAATTTCAAGAATTAACGGCTCAATTGCATTTTGTCTCCTCCAGATACACTTCACCGTTTAAATTTGAATTTAGGAAGACAGGACCAACTATGTGGTTTCCCAAAATACCTGCCCAAACATTGACTTTTCTGGAAATTGGGTATGTTGTTCACGAAAAGTGTGAGGATTTGTGTCACTTCAATACTTTACATTTTGTGTATTCACATTTCTATTGAGACAAAAGGTACTTTCGTCACTAAAACAAATTGTTTTTGTGTAATGTGGGTTTTGACTAATTTTATTTGTCATACATTAACAGAATTCGAGTCTTCTGTCGAGGTCGTCATCCGAAAGGTGGTGCACCATTTTTAACTGGTATGGATCAAATTTATTTTTAGCCAACACCCTCTGTACTGTACTTTTACTTACTTCACAGATAGACGCAATTTTAGTTGAAGAGGAAGTAGGGTTGACTACCGTTTCAGCAACTATATCAATTTTTTTATCATCACTAAATGTTGGTCGACCAGATCGTTTGGCATCTTGAACACTACCTGTTGCTTCAAACTTGTAAAGAAGCTCCCTCAAATAAGTTCTCGAGGTAGGGCGATCTGGGTATCTCTCATTAAATAAACGTTCCGCTTCATGGAGATTCTTTCTAGATTCACCTATTATTAAGATAGCTCTGCTACTTTGTCGGCTTGGGTACATATACCATTTTGCCTATGTAAACTTTTAAACGTCTCGTTAAACAATAATAAAATTAGATATTTAAGCTATTTAGAAAAACTTTGCAAAGCAACAAATACTATTAAATTAAAAACGTCAATTTTTTTGACAACTAACCAGAGGCGGACTGAAAAATCTTAATCTCAATATTTAAATGTGAAATAATAATTTTGGTATTTATTTAATTTATCCATCAAAAATAGTTTAAACCCAAACAAAATTGATATGGCTATGTAGCCAATGTCAATGCCTTTGAAACGAGATATCACTTGCCATAAGGTCATATTTAAAATTATTGGCCAGAGTGGCACTCTGTGACATCATCTATTACTATTACGTCACCTGTTACCATTCGTAAAGAAGTTTACAACACTTTATTTTCACCCTCCAAATTTAATTAATGTACGTGTAGCCGTTCAAAAGATACGAGGGGGGAGTTAAAAAACAATACATAGTAGGTGCTTAAAAAATACACATAACTATAATCATATGATTCTATGGCTCACCTTGTATATTTAGACTACTGTGGAAAAAAAATAATGGTTCCTTATATCGCCTGCTATGTCATCCTGCTATATTTGGTTGATTGAATAAATTTGTGGCTTTTAAATGAATCTCCGAAAATGATTAACCACGGGGACGCCCTGTACATCTTAAAAATAGAATCGGTTTAATTACCAAGGATTCCTTTAGCTTTCTTGCTTGATAGCTTTGTTTCATCTCACATTAATACACCGCAGATATCGAGGTTGTCTTGCCGCTCTGACTAGTTTTAATTTTAAATCTCAGTCTGCATCATCTCTCATCTCATCAATATATTCACTTGAATTAAATTCTTATATACTTATGTTACTTTTGATCCAACGGGAAGGGTATTATGTTTTAAAAAATTAACAGTGCCTCTGTGCAGTTCTGAACATGAGGATGAGGATGTTTACAGTATGTTTACAAATAGTTTTAGTGATTTTGTTGACTAGTTACGAGGGAGAGGCGAGAGAATGTCCTTTTAAATGCCAATGTTATAAAAGGTCTGTTAAGTGTATGAAATCGGATTTGACAGAGGTGCCGAAAACATTACAGAGGACAACGTTTTTGTAAGTATATATAATAAATTATAGATTGATAATTTAGTTGTTTTATAATAAATACTTTAAAATATAAATGCTACTTTCAGTTCTCTATTTATAGGAATATTGGATTAATAAAAAAAGTTTAAACGTTAAATTAGACGAGATAATCAATTGACTGGATTACCATGACCACTTTTCTGAAATAGGTTAACAAATTATTATTTATTCTTCTAATTTAATAGTTTCTATCGTTGCTCTCTATGATATGATGGAATCATTAAAATAAAAATATAAATTATAATATTCTATTCGTTTCTAGGAAGAGAAAAATACCTTTTATTGCCCAAAAATCAAGAAATTTTTTAGAAAAAAAAATCTAAATAAGTAGATTAATTCAGATTATTTCTTCTGCACTTTATAACCGAGATACAGGGTGTTTTATAAATGTTTCCTATTTCTTTCGAACCTCATAACTTCCAAGTTACCCGGTAGATTATTTTGAAATTTGGTACACGTAATACCCATCACCTAGAAACTCCATCAAAAGCATTTCCAAAGAGATAATGCAGGTCCGGCTTAACAAAAAATTACAAAACTCGCCTAAAAACGACACCCTGTTTATATAGATTTAAAAATTGCTCTTTATAATTGGAAAGAGTATAAAAAATGGAATATACTTATTTCCTTTTTATTTTTCCGCAGACAATTTTACTACCAAATATGTATATACCGTCATCAAAGATATAATTTATGCACGTTTTGGGGGTTAACAATGGTATCTGCGAGGATTTTTTTATTTTTTAGCTTGAATAGGATAAATTTATAAAACACCCTGTATCTCGGTTATGAAGTGCAGAGGACACATAAATATAGGTTTTTGGAAGAACCAAAGCGATCCCCATCTACAGTTAAAGCTAGGCCCTTTCCCAATGAAACCCTGTATAATAAAAATAGGTACTTATAACAATAATATTTAAGTGGATGTCAAAGGTAATATAACGCCTTACAGAGTTTTTGAAAATCAAAGAACAAAGACCGTTCACTAAGAAGAAACAACTACTTCCCTGACTATATGCCGTTAGTATATCTATGAGATAGAACCAACCATTTTATTTTGCAATTCGATAGGACAATATCGCTTATAGATACGTTTCGGCGTATTTGCGCCTCAGAATCTCTAAGAGCATAATTCTGTACTGGAGACATCATTGATATCGCACAAATACATCAATCTCAGTAAAGAAAACGTTAAATATGCGATAATAGTGACATCCCCACACTAAAATTCTGTTTGACAAAAAACCTGACGGCTGGAGTTATCTACTTTATTTACAGTTCTAATCAGATGATATAATTTGATATGCCCGAATTTAATACAAGTTTGCCAAATGCGATTAATAGAAATCCCTATGAGTTAGTAAATTGGACCAGTTTGGATTTCCTATCAGCCCCTTCTATAGTTACTAAGAAAAGTCGAAAAGTGGATTTTAAATTACAATTTAATTCGTTAGAAATATAGTGTGAATTCAAACAAATTGAATAGTTTTATTTCATTAAGAAATAAGAAACGGTCCGTAAAAAATAATTTTAAAGGTTTAGTACATATAATTTGAATCATTTTTAATTTAACAGTACCTAAATAAACTCTCATTTCTGAATTATCATGAAGTAACATTTCTATTTTAATTAAACTGACGTTATATAAAATATATAATCATCAGATTTTGAACAATGACTAGTACTTCTTAGAAATTGTGTGCAGATTATATATTTTTAAATATCTTGAATAAACAAAATATCCACGTAATGTTTTAAGAATGCAACAGCACATATATTTTCATTGTTCAAGAATTTATGAATTATTGTGTCACAAGGGCAGAAAATGAGCTCCAGCAGCCCGAGACTATTAGATAGTTAGTGCAGCTGATAGTTAAAGGATTCTAAAGCGTTTCCTGCATGTGTGACACATTCGCCTACCGAATAAACCGAAAAATAGAAAACCATAAACATTGACATTCACTGTCGTTTAATTAAAAAATTTAGGAAAACCGTCAAAGCATATTTATACAGATTTTTTTGGGCCACTCCTGTTGCAGTTTGCATACATAATTATGTTTTATTACCTATGGCGAGAGAACTATACGTAATGTCTGCTTTCTATTATGATTTTTGTCAAAAATTACTATACTTGCTCCAAGGTCAAACAAGTGTTAAAATTGCCATAATATTTGTTTAACTTTTTTAAACTCTGTTGCATTTAGGTACATTCGAAATAATGCTGCAACAGGTGCAAAAATATCAGTAAGCTTTCAAATATTTATTTTGAGATTTGAGCATCTACTAATAATTATAATTACTAATAATGCTCTTCATATTTTTGACCTAAACCTGCACTTCGAATTGTGTTGGATGTAATTTTTTGACAAAAAACTCCCATACCCCCACGCTTTTTTGTAGGTCCCCAACTTGCTGATAACCTTGGAAAATGAAATCTTGAATTATGAATAGGTATAAATGAACTGCAATAAAATGGGTATATTTTAATTTATATTTAATATTTATATAAAGCATCATTGAAACGGGTTACATATATAGTAATAAAATAATCAATTAAGTAAAATGATATCATCGGGGTCTGCACTAAATAATTTGCTTCATAATAACAGCCAAGACATTTGTGTCAACGGATTTAGGACGTTATAAAAGTTTTGCTGAACCACGTTTGGTTTCGTTGGTATTACGAGGGTAGTTTGAAAACATTAAATTTATTGTTACCGTATCTATTAAATAGATATGTTTGTATTGTTTGTTGGTTAATGATGTACGAAATTCAGAGTAATGATTAATAGGTGTTATTTTGCACAGAGCTACAGCTGTTAAAATTGAAAAATGACAGAAATATGAAGTTAAAAAAAATGACTATTTCCTGTTTCTCCGAATTTCCTCGCTTCCTCATATTCCCATCAAGTCCCTTGACCTCTCAATCAGTCCATATTTCATTGAGATTGTTCAAGTAATTTTTACGTTTTATGGAAAAAACTAAAAAAGTATGTTTCTCGTTTTAAATGTTTATTATTAAACTGTCTTTTGCCAGCGTATTTTTGCGCGTAGAAGTCGAAAATGCTTCTAATACTTTTCAAAGAGCGTTCACTAAGAAGCAACAACTACTTCTCTGGCTTAATGCCACGAAAGACATTGAATACCATTCTAAGTTTTACAGGGTTGGTATATTTGCGCATATAAAAGCAGCACATTTAAATTTACGTTGATTATTTAAAATTATTTTGGAATAATTATTTGGACTAATTTGGATTATTCTGTTCATGAATATATTTCTAAATGTAATTCGGAGGCGTGAAACATGAAGTGCACCAGATTATGATGTGTTTATTTTTGAAACTTAAACATGCCTTGCTAAAATTCACGGTCGACTTAATGCTTAAATATGTTTTAATCTAAAGTTATATAAACAATGCTATACACCCACATATTAAGTGATTTATTTCATCGATGTCTGATCGCCTCACTAAAACGATTTCCTGCTCATAATCCGTTATTAAATCTATTAAAAGCTTTCTGCAATTAATATTTTGGGATTTCAAGGATGCTGGATCTGTTTATCTTTAACGGCGCTTCAAACTTAATAACCAAATAATCTTCAAAAGGTTTTTTTTTACTTCATAAAAATAAATGGGTGAAAATGAATAGAAGTTATTTAAATTAATTATACAGGGTGTTCAAAAACTCTCCTACCAAACGCAAACGTCAGATCTAGATATAATTGTATGTCCATCTTACCTAATTCAGGTTGTAGAAATTGTAGTATCAAGGAAGAGTCAGGGATGTTACAAAAAGAGACAAAATGAGAAACATAAAAATAAGAGAAGACCTGGAAATAGAACCAATGATGAAATTTATTGAAAAAACGACAAGTTAGCTGGTGGAGTCATCTCCAAAGAATGTATAGATGTTAAAAAATTTGTTTATTGTGTTACTATTGACGCTCGGTGCAAAAGCGCTAAAGCTAAAATATTCACAAAACGTTTTTATAACGGCTCCAACTCTAAACAAGTCCTTTAAATATCTCATTCAATCCTAGTAACAGAGCTGTTATAAAACATTTTTATTAATGTCATTTTTAAATTATTTATTAGACATTTATAAATGTTTTATTATAGAGCATGTCTAGCAGGTAATTTGTTTTATAATCTGCGCTTGTAAGAGCTGTGAGAATAACAATGTCGAAGTGTATATAAAACAGTATCAGTTCTATAAAATACGTTCTGTAAATGTTCTAAAACCCATTATGAAACTTAAAATGTCAGTTGGGGTGTTAATGTTATGTTAATAATATTTTTTTAACAATTTTTAAATTTACAGAGATCTCAGGTTCAACAAGATAGAACAAATCCCCTCTGGCACCTTTAAAAACAACAAAAACATTGTAACTTTGCTCTTAAACTACAATCTACTTACCTCTTTACAAGATGGCATATTTGATGGACTATACAATTTACAACATCTCTACCTATATTACAATAATATTCGATTTATACATCCCAACGTATTTCAAGGGTTGAAAAAACTAGAAAGGCTGTAAGTACCATTATTTCAAGCAAATGCGTATTTCTATTGCGTTGACATTTCAAAAATATTAATAAATTTGCAGATATTTACACCAAAACCAACTGGAAGAAATTTATCCAGGAACATTTTCGAATCTTCCATCTCTCAGACGATTGTAAGTATATGAGTATCTATAACAGCTTCTATATTTCTAACATTATCTATCATATTACTAGAAACATGTACCATAATCAACTGAAACATCTTCCTGAAGACGCTTTTAGAAATCTACCATCATTAGAAAGACTTCGTCTTGATCACAATGCCTTGGTTTGTAATTGTGACATGATGTGGTTGTCCCAATTATTTGTAAATAACTCTTTAAATGGATCAGCTTACTGCAGTTATCCTGCAGAAATGCAGGGCATGTCCTTGAAAGAAGCCGAGGCACAGCATTTCCACTGTGGTAAGTGACAACTTTTGCGCAGTATTCTTTACCATCAGAATGTATTAATATGATTTTAAAATTTACTTTTTATTCCAGATAATGGTCTTATCAAAGAAGGTCCGCAAGATGTAACAATTCCTTGGGGAGAAAACGCAGTACTGTCTTGTAAAGTATATGATACCTCGGCATCGATTTACTGGATGAGAGATGATCAAGAATTAATATCAGATCATCAAAAATACGTTATTATGAACAATGGTACTCTTTTAATTCAAAATGCAGACGAAAATGATGTCGGATATTATGAGTGTCTGGCTAAAAACAAGGAAAAAGAAGAAAAATCCGCTCCTGCCAAAATGGTTGTAGAAAAACCACGTGATTATGTTGGTGAAACTAATGGTAAATGTAGTTCAATGATATATTTCTACCAATAATAACCAAAATTTCATTCTGCTTAGTTTAAGTTCATCGTCATTTTCAAATCAACTCCTTTCTGTATTAAAAATTCAAATTGTTTGCTAGCTCTTTTATGTAAGCGTTACGTTAGTAGACTCCGTTTCACGTAAGGGGGCGTCCATTAATTACGTGAGGTATTTTTGAGGATTTTTTGACTCCCCCTCCCCCCTGGTGAGATTTGGTAAGATTTTCCTTAACTCCCTCCCCCCCTTCCCTAATCTCACGTGAGATTTTTCAAATTTTGTGTTTTGGGTGTAAATGTGTTGGATTATTAAAAAAAAAAACACAATATGTTCTACTACTTTTATTTAAGACTAGCAAAGACTAGTGTTTGAGAGTATAATTTAACTTTACTTTCACACAATTTTACACCATTTTCTACAAGAAAAAAAATTACGTGAGATTTACGAAGTCACCAACTCAAAGCCGGTCCTAAATAAATTCAAAACAAATTCATAATGAAGCAAAGTTTTATAGTCTGTACAGAAAGTACGAGGAGTAATAAACCCTAATT
>CAJUYI010000562.1:0-18628 GCA_910591695.1 Galerucella pusilla | reverse complement strand
AATCTACTTAAATGAATGATTTATTACTCCTCGTACTTTCTGTACAGCCTATAAAAGCCTCATCTATTCAACAAATTATTACCTACAAGCGTGCTTATATTTTGGAAAAGTATTAGTGTCAATCAACTTAAGTAGGTCTTGTTTTTTCTCCAAGAAATAAAAGATTTGGAAGTGTACGCTCGCTTCAGTTGTGGGATTTTCTCCAAATCGAACGAGAGGCCAAATTTTATTTTTACTGATATACATGCCATGAGGTATATCCGTCTATAGTTTCTATAGTGCATAGGGGATGAGTTACAATTCTGTCTTTGTACCGGATAGAGTTGAAATTTAGGAATAATTTGATGTTATCAACTCATTTTTGAAAATTTTTGTCACTGTTTCTCCAAAGGTGCGATTTGTGAACTTGAAAGTATTGAAAAGACTGAAGTTCAAGTATTTCAATATATTTCACAGACATTTCAATGCCCAACGCAGAAATAAAGATAAAAAAAAACAGACCAATAAAAATTTTAGCATATTGGAGGTGGTCTAGAAAAATATATTATGAGAAAATTCTTTCTTATAAATCTGAATGCCGGTTACGGGATTTTAGCTTGCGTTTTATTTATTTGTTTTCCAAAATTTACGTTTTTTGTAGGCGAACCCACATTCACAGAAATACCGACGAACATTTTAGCTTCAGTTGACGATCCTGAAATAACGCTAAGATGTAGCGCCGAAGGGAACCCAACTCCTGTAATAAAATGGTCAAAAAATGGTATCAGAGTTCAACCTTCTAGTAAGTACATTTACCAACCAGATGGGTCACTGACAGTGAAAAACATTGAATCCACCGACCATGGTACTTACCAATGTGAAGCCATTAACTTTAATGGTAGAGTGAAAGCCGAAGGAATTATTATGATCAAAGGCAAGTCTATCATTTTCTCACAAAGTACGACAAAATAGTTATTTTTGCATATTCGGTCTTTTTTTAAATCTATAAATTACCAACATTGTTAGTATGTAAATAATATGACCCTAGGGCCGTAAGTAAGTTACTTACGACCCGTGCCTTTTATAAGCAAAAACTTGGGAATTAACTTTAAATTAATGCATATTAAAATTAATAGAACAGTTTGAAGCATAATTATTAAAAATAAAAGACATTTTACTTTGTTGGTGACGTACTTCTTGATCTATGTTATTGGAAATCAACGGAGCTTCACTTGTGTAGTATGAGCTACACTACGGTACACATTCCGAACGCATCCTGAATGACAGATGACATGAAGGATGACATTGACAAAGGAATGGTGAGCGATTACGAAATGATGTGGAAATGGATAACATGTCATGAAAATGTGCTGGTGATGTAAATCAACAGACATCAGCATGACTGATAATATAAATAATTGTAAATATAGTGTACATAGTTGTAAATAAACAAATACAAAGTAAACCAACGTGTATTACAACTTGGTACACAGACGGCTCAAAAAGACCCTCAGGCTCTGGTGCAGGTGTATACAGGCGCAGATCTAGGACAGAAATTTCAACCTCACTAGCATCCTAGGCAACCGTATTTCAGGCGGCAATTTACGCCATTGTTTCGTGTGTGGAGAGAGTGGAGCAAGCCAATCTCATACATAGAACAATAAAAATTTTCTCGGACAGCCAAGCGGCTTTGAAAGCACTTAGCTCTTACCGTGTAACGTCGAAATTGGTTTTAGACTGACAAAAAAGACTCTCCTCAATAGGAGAACTGAATAAAGTATTGCTGGTCTCGAAGGAGACGAGAAGGTAGATTCTCTTGCAAGGGAAGGAGCTACACGTGCTTCTATCGGACCAGAACCTACAATTGGCATCTCAATAAGTTTTGCCCAAAAGAAGACAACAAGACAGCAAGAAGAGCTTTAGACTTCTGGCATAATGCACCAGGATTGGTTCACACATCCTTCGAAGAATGTCTCCAAACAAATGTTAGACTACAGCAGGCATGACCTACGTTGTCTAACAGGCCTATTAACAGGCCACTGTCATCTGAATCATCATATGCTGAAACTTGGACTGTGACAAGATCCGACTTGCCGTCTTTGTCTGGAAGATGATGCTCGAATAAGTTATCTTATGTTTGGCAGGGTCTCTCTCTCGCCCTCGGACCTGAAATATCATTCACCAAATAAATTAATCGGCTTAGTTAAGAAGCTGAATTTGTTTGGTGAAATCTGAATAGGTGTGCGCTACAATAGACTCTTGCCAGTCGCAGTGAAGGGCCTTGTAGACCCACTTACCACAAACCTAACCTAACCTACTTGAAACGGAAGTAGCAGCTGACGCTGGAGCTGGCATTCCTTCGATATTCATATATACATCGTGATTACGTAGAATTTGATCAGCAAATTGCACTTTATTTCTTATTTACAACTTCCTTCTATAGGCGTTTTCGGAAACTTACTCGGGTTGACACGATCCCCAACCTGCACGTTCGTTTACCTAACCAGAGTTGCCTACCTGTATTCGGATACTTCCGAGTTGTTGACTGGATGACTGACTCAGGTTCATTTTTCGTAACCCACCTCGAGAGGTAGGTCGGTAGAGACGCTATAGGCACCGCATGCGCATTACTGAAGGGTAATATAACATAACCTAATTCTTTTGGTGGTAACAAAATATATTGCTTTTATTAAACATGAACAAAAGGGGCATTGCTACATTAACAGCGTTGGCATTTGATTATTTATTCGAAGATGATGATGAAATTGAAGAAGAGATGTATGTTTTGTTATGACGTTAGCTGTCAGATCAAAAACGAAACCTATTAGTTCGTAAACTACAGTTCCCGAGTAGGTGATCGGAGAGATTCATCACGTGACCTCTCTGGATCGAGTTAGTGAGCCGGAGTAAGTTTCCGAAAACGCCTTATGATCACAATGTTGGTGATCCTACATCCCCACCCTACATCAAACTGTCGCAGTCTAAACTTCAGTTATCAAGATACAAAGCGCCCTAAGGGTTGTAAGTAACATTTACTAGTCGAGAACTATTTTGCGACACAGCGATAGCGATTGCTGGCAATAAAGTTCGAGAGTAAAATTGCTAAATTTCTGAACTTTGAAAACTTTAAGGAGTATAGTGGCCTTAGAAGAACGTCGGCCACTTTATTAGAGCTAAGTCTAGACTTGGTAATTGTTACTCAAGTCCTTCAAAACATTGTCAAAGAAAAAATAAATTCATTGATATGGAAAGCTTACTGTTAATTTTCTTGCAGCTCCGCCAGTATTCAGTATTCAACCCGAAAATATTAACACTCAAGTTGACAATAACATAAAACTTGAATGCGTTGCTTCCGGTACTCCAACTCCCGAAATCATATGGTACAAAAATGACGAAGAAATTCTTCCCAACGATGAAAATGGAAGAATACAATTTACAGACGGTAAAACTTTACTTGAAATAAATAATGTTCAAGAATCCGATACTGCCATCTACGTTTGCGAAGCCTGGAATGAAGTGGGAATGCGGGAAGTTAGTGCTTCCGTCCGCGTTGAAAATACGTCCTACAAACCAGCGAAATTGATTTACAAACCTAATAATATAGAAGTACTGGAAGGTTAGTGAGCACATTTATACAGGGTGGTCCGTAAGTATTAGTCCAAAGTGAAATGAAAGATTCTTTGCCTATAAGAATATTACAATATTGATGATAGGAAAGATACAAATAGCTTTTGTGGCGCCCTATAGAAAAAACATCGAAATGGATAACATATTATGATTTCCCAGACCCTAAAACCAAAATCTTCCAATTTACTGAGAAAAAACATTTTGGATGTTTCAACTTTGCCACCCTTTTTCTTTTTTATCATTAATATTTTATTGAAGGAAGTTGCGTCAGACTGTAATATTTTTAGGCCAAGAATCTTCCATTTTACTTTGGTCCATTACTTACTTATAAAGATATAAATTATTTGTGGTGAAAATAAAAAAATACAAAACATATTAAAATAGTTATTACGCTATTTAGGTAGTACCATTGAGCTACCATGTAAAGCAGCTGGAGATCCTAAGCCAGGTATTACTTGGCAAAAGGATGGATCGTCAATGCAACGAACTGGTCGATTTAAAGTTAGTTTAAATGGTAATCTTTATATATACAAAGTTGGACCTGAAGATCAAGGAAGATATGAATGCATGGCGCTTAATGATTATGGTAGAGACTCAGCTTCCGGTTATGTTACAGTTAAAAAGCTGAAAGATCCAATAGGTAAGTACATTTCATTGTTAATATATTTAGACGTGTGAATATTTTACTGATAAATTGTATGCCAGTAGATGTACTGGGCCGCTACGACTATTGGTATAGGGAAAACAACGTGTAAGAGAGAGACAGAGTCATCTGCGTAATACGTCACATGTTTGGTGCCCACCCCCTGGATGTTCAAGATTCCCAAATATACCACCTTCTATGTTGTGACGTCGAGTTATTTTTAAAGAAATTTCTATTCTATTCTATTCTATTAAGCTTTACCAAATAAAAATTAATTACTAGAACTACGCGAAGAAACTTTTAGAATACTTGCAAAATTTACCAGTGTCACTGTCGTCTTTTTCTGTCTATATTTTTGAAAACAATCAAATACATTTTTTTACAGGAGTTAATGTAGGTGACCAATACGTAAAATTAGCCTTCGCAGAAGCTAGCGAAGAAGTAGATCGTGCTATTAATCGTACTATCGATAATCTTATAAAAAATAAAGATACTCGCAATCCTGGTGAACTGTTCAGAATCGTCCGATATCCAAATGCACCTGCCAGAGAATTGGCTAGAGCTGCTGAAATATACGAACGAACCTTGACCAACGTAAGAAAGTATGTCGAAAACGGAAGTTTAACGTTAAATTCAACAGCTGAATTCAATTATAAAGAACTACTATCTGATGAGCATTTAGATTTGATTGCCAGATTATCAGGTGAATATTAATTGTGATTTTTATTAATTATTAAATCAAACCTAGTCCAAGTAGGTACACAAAATATCCATAAAATGCCGCAAAAAATACAAGAAACTTGAAAATTATTGATTGAGTATTTAAAGGGGTTGTGATTAACATAAGAAAAACTTTACGACTTTCCAGAAAATCGTTGAGTGAATTTTGTTTTTTCACTCTAATTGTTTAAATAATGAAATTACAATAAAATGTTATCATCAAAAATTGTAGCTAATACATTTATCTACAAAATTTGCTTGAACATTTTTTTGTATCTGTATTATTTTTCAAAATATACGAAGTTTCCCTAGTAGTATTTTTGATATTTTTAATTTCTTATGTATTTATTTATTTTTTTTAATACAATATCCAACGAGACACACCCAATTCCAGTATAAGGTGAACAAACACAAATATGTTCTACATAACAAAATCTATGATAGAAAAAAGAATTAATTAAACAAACCATATTAGCATGCATGCTTAGGACACAATGAACACACACTGAGAAAAATTTTTTTTACGATAGTTGAGAAAAGTCACCAAATATGGAATACCATTTTGTTTTTGGGATATAAAAAAAAAAACTTAATAATAATAAATAATAGTTATCAAATTAAAATCTAAAACAAAATCACAAATGAGTAACCAAATATGGAATAGGTATCCATATATGGAATATAAGCATAAATCAACATAACAATAACAAAAATGGACATTAATATCTTTGACATTAATTAAATAAATATAATATATTGTGATAAATAAAATAAGTTACATAATTACGTGCAAAAGTCACAGATCCAAGTATCAAACTCTGGATCAGCACAATCATAATGTGCCCAGAGCCTACACATCAAGCATTTAATTTAATATTCCATAATTAGACACCGACGACTGTCCATATTTGGATTTTTATACTAGTTCAAACTCTTCTAAATATATTTTAAAGTCACAATATTTTAATGACAAAAGATCACAAAATGGTGAAATAAACATAATACCGATATACTAAATGGTATAACACTTACGTAAACAAACATAACAGCTGGTAATACTAGTTTATTACTCACCTTTAAAATTTTCTGCACGACAACAAAACAAAACTCGCCTGCCACACGTGAAGCACTCGCGCAACTGACTCGATGGTGTGGGTGCGATAGTTAGTAGACCGAATGAAACAGAAGATGGTCGAGTGTTGCGTTTCATACTTATAGTCTTAGAGAAATGAAGTCATTCCATATTAGGATACTATTCCATATTTGGTGACTTTCCTCTAAATAAACAATGACATTTAGAGGAACATTTTTCATATGAAATGTGTTCTAAAATGGGGTATCTGCAAATACATTGAAAACATTTTTTTAATGTATTATCGATTTTCCACGTAATCCTCTACTGAAAAGTCGTTTTTTTTACCAAATTCCTCTAATCAACATTAACAAATTAAAAAATTAAATTATATAACACAGCGTACTCCAAAGATTATGGCGTAATCTTAAAATTTTATTAGAAACTTTTAAAAATATTTATGCAATTCGCTTCAACAACGAGGTTATTAGCAAATATGCATAGTTTGGTACAATAATTTCAATTTACATAGGTGTTGTTCACAGAATATGAATGATATTAATGTTTTGAAGGAACTTAATTAAATTTATGACATTACAGGAGTCTCCTAACAGTTCTTTAAGGTTATCGCTGAAATTACATACTTTGCACTCCGAATAATATTTAGGACACTCAACAAGAATATGTTCGACACTTAACTGCACCTGACACACACTACATATTGGGGCTTCTTTCTTCAGGAGATATTGATGTGTAAATCTCGTGTGTCCTATCCTAAGCCGTTATAATATCACTTGTTGCTTCCGCATAGAACAACAAGCTTTATTTGTTTCAACTTAGCCTCGGATCCAATCCACAATTTTTGCCAAACATCTCTTGTTGATGTTTTGAAAAAGCTTTCAGATCACTTCGACTAGTCAGCTGTTTATTTACTATTGTGGGATTATTTAAGTGGGTTTCTGTGGCAGATTTTACACGTGAACCTTCATTTTTTTGACCCTACTTCATTTTCATTATTGGTTTAATAACAGACTCTATTTTTAATGTAATTTGTTGGAAATTTTGTTGTTAATATTTTACTATTATTGTTGTTCTTACGCGGTGGCGCGTATAAGCCGATCTGCTCAATTTTGAATTTTCAAGCTTTTGTATTTTTGTGTGAGGTTTTACGTGTATTTTGACTAGGCTGTAAGGAAATTTTTGAGAAATTATATACCTAATAGTGTATTTTAGGTTGTACGTCGCATAGATTGGAAAGAAATTGTTCAAACATGTGCTTCCACTCGAAATATCGCTCGATAGATGGGACTTGCAACAATTTACAACATCCTACATGGGGTGCTTCTTTGACAGAATTTAGACGTATATTAAAACCGATTTATGAAGACGGCCTTCAAAAACCTGTTGGATGGATAAAAGAAAAAAAATATTTCGGATATCATAAACCTAGCTCTAGATTGGTGTCTACCACTTTGATTGCTACCGAAAAAGTTAGTCCTGATCCTGAAATAACACATATGGTAAGATTAATTGAATACTATCAATACAATAGGTTTGTTTCACTTATAAACAGTTATGGAATCACGTACTTTATAGTACACAAACAGGAATTAGGGATCTACATCTTATTCTTAGTTCCCTCAGGTTTAGAGCCTCTCAATTATACAGGGTGGTCCTTAAGTAATTGTACATGGAAGAACAGTACAATCTTCACTTTAAAATATTGCGATTTAAATCAACTAGCCTTAATAAAATGTTGATATTAATGAGACGCAGGGTGTTAAACATGAAATATTATGTCAATATTAAAAAGTGTTGTGTGAAACTGGGCAGAATATGACCAATCAGAGGTCTACAGAATTGCCAACTCAAATTCAAATTACTCCTCCTGGTTTTTAAATAAAGTATATACCTATATTATATAGTTGAACTACCTGAATTTTCGTCACTAATGATAGTTATTGTTAATTTTGAATTCAATTATGTTGACTTTAATTGTAACATTTTGTGTATTAATATGTCAGATGTTGAATAAACATTATTGGGTGAAATTGTCAGGTGATCGTAGAAAAAATACTGTAAATTACTCGTGCGAAAGTGATTTTTTCACACTCGTGTGATTGTCGCACTGCAATATTTCCCACTCTTGTGAAAAATGTCACTTTCCGCACACGATATGTAATATACTATATCGTACACACTACATTTTTCGGACGTAATTTCATTAAATAATAATCATAGAGTTAATCACTAAAATGTGATTATCTCTAAAACTGTTAAGATTTGTAGATATTAACAAATATACCTTTTTTTTGTTGTAATGATGTGACTTTAATTATTTTTTACAAAAGTAGCGCGAGTGTAAAAGGCAAAAAAGTTTTGCGTAGGTATAATTATGCCGCATACGTGGCCTATGTGGCGCCCCCTGCAAAATACAGCGAAATAGGTACAAAATGATGATTTCTCATATCAAAA
The DNA here is from genome assembly GCA_910591695.1 of Galerucella pusilla. Classification (NCBI taxonomy): domain Eukaryota; kingdom Metazoa; phylum Arthropoda; class Insecta; order Coleoptera; family Chrysomelidae; genus Galerucella; species Galerucella pusilla. The sequence goes on along the minus strand of CAJUYI010000562.1, from coordinate 10,112 downwards.
AACCACCAACCTCAAATTTTTGTGCATATACGTCAAAAAGCGTTAAAGTTATTGTTAAAAACAAATAATTTCATCTTTCTTTCAGGTAATGCAGTGGGGTCAATTTTTAGATCACGATCTAGATCACTCTTTACCATCAGTAACATCAGAAAGTTGGGATGGAATCGACTGTAAAAAATCTTGCGACTACAAAGCTCCTTGTTATCCCATGGACGTACCACCTGATGATCCTAGAGTGACCAATAGGTGAATAAATCGTTTATTAATAAAAGTTCATCCATTAATGAATGATTTCGTGTAGATTAATACAGTTTTTCTACGTTCATGCAAAAAAAAACAAAGATATTTTTTGGTTTATGCATGAACGTAGAAAAAATATTGTATGCAGCCCGTGCAATAAACATTTTTTACACGAATTGTATAAATAACTATTCTTTTAGACGCTGTATAGATTTTATAAGAACTTCGGCAATTTGCGGATCGGGTATGACTTCCATTTTTTTCGATAATATCCAACCTAGGGAACAAATTAACCAGTTGACATCTTATATTGATGCCTCACAGGTTTATGGTTATTCCGATGAATTGGCTAGTAATTTAAGAGACCACAATACTAACTGGGGAAGATTAAGAGAAGGTCCTATATTCCCAGGCAAGTATATCCATGTACCATAATTACTGAATTTTTATTTTTGGTCAATATTATTAGTTTTGTTTTTAAATTTTATTTGTGTCCCAGCAGCTACTAACTCCTCTCTACATGTTGTGGTTCATAAAAAAATATCCTTTTTCTACTCTCACACTAGTAAATTCCATATTACCTACTATTTGGTTACTAAGTAAATGGATCATTACGGATACTGACACGTAATGACTAGCACGTAATAAAAAAAATTACGCTTCAGTTCTAGAAAAACAACAATTTATCACCAAAGCCTTGTCAGTCAATGGTTTCGAGTAACCATGGAAACGAGTTAGTATAGGTTGTTTTGACGTTTAATAATTAATAAAACTCGCTGTCACTAGCTGTTAGTGTCAATGTACATGTTATTCATGCGTTTTATTTTTATTAATGGAGTTGTTCGTAGAAAAAGTATAGTACACAACTAGAGTTGTAAGCTTATTACATGCTTATAGAATTACAACACTCGCCGCTACGCGGCTCGTGCGCAACTTTTCTATTCGCATGTAATAAGCAACTTACTACTCTTGTTATGTAATATACTATTACGTTAGGTACAATTTAACTCTCCCCATATCATCAAAATGAAGCTCCTTGTCAATTTAACTTACTATTCTGATATAATTTGATATACATTCAAAAATCTGATTGAGTTTCTACCATTCCTATGTGCTGCAAGTAATAAAAATGCCGTGGTCAGTCCAGTGGTGGTCATAAAGGGAGGGCCCCGGGTGCCATGTCCCACCCCCTCAGCTTAACCACAGTTTTTCAGAAATTAAAATGAATAATATATTTAAGATTTTCTATTTTCCTATTTTTATTTTAGTTTTTCATTATTTTGGGAATGTTGTTTTTGATTATCATGTGAGGGATTTCTTTTGTTTTATATTTATTATGAATAAAGTTATCAAAACTATCTGAATATACAGGGTGTTTTCAAATGACACTTACGTTTGCATGTAGATACCTCTCGTAAAATTGGACAAAATGATATGAGGATTAAAGGGTCCAGCACATTTACTTTTCGAAATTTAGGGTGTTGAAGTTTAAAAAAATTAAATGTTTTAATTCTATAACTTTAAAATGGATGGATAAATTTATTTGACATTTGGCAGGTTGTTTTTTAATTGTAAAAGGGCGTATTTTGATGGAAAAATATTTACCAACTTTTGATCCAGTGGTGTAGATTTGGAAGAATATGTTACCTTTCCCCTCCCATTTTTTACGCCAGTGACATTTGAAGCAGTTTTTATTTAATTTTGTATTCCTCAATAGTTTTCACGTGAAAAACTAAAAACCCTTACATATCAAAAAATATGTAGTTTTTAAGATATTTAATGATTTCATGTCTGCAAGATCACGTTTTAATAATTAATTTAAAGAAAATGTTTCTTGTATTTTTTCAATAACTACCAAGAATTTATGGTTGGAATATGTAACAGGAACTAATTTATGAAACAGCAATGCATCTAAAACATTCGGAGAAGATTGTTGAAAATATTTGTCCAATTAATTAATTAATTAATAATTATTGAAAAGTGATCTTGCAGACTTCTTGAAATCATTAAATATCTTGAAAACTACAAATTTTTTTATATGTAAAGGTTATTCGTTTTTCACGTGAAAACTATTGAGGAATACAAAATTGAATAAAAAATTGCTTCAAAAGTCAGTGGCGTAAAAAATGGGAGGGGAAAGGTAACAGATTCTTCCGAATGTACACCAATGGATCATAAATTGAAAAATATTTTTCCATCAAAATATGCACTTTTACATTTAAAAACAACCTGTTGAATGTCAAATCAATTTATCCATCCATTTTAAAGTTATCGAACTAAAACATTTAATTTTTTTAAACTTTAACACCCTAAATTTCGAAAAGTAAATGTGCTAGACCCCTTAATCCTTCTATCATTTTGTCCAATTTTACGAGAGGAATCTACATGCAAACGTTGTAAGTATCATTTGAAAACACCATCTATATTTTTATTTGTGAATTGCTGGTAGGTACCTACTTTGTAACTAATCTACATATATATTTTCCTTCATTTTTTTTTGCCGAAATGTCTTATTTTCAGTGTTTGGGTTCTGCTAACTTTAAGCCCACTTTAAGTTAACGATTTGTTCCGTAGCTCCCCCTCTCAAATTGTATATGACCGCCACTGGGTCAGTCCTTTATAGTCAATTACTGCAAGCATCAAACGCGATGGTGAGCGATCGCGCAGGTATAAGTAGACCCCCCAACAAATTACTATTGGATTACGATAAGCCCCTTGATGGTCAGTGGCGTACATACACCACAAAAATTATTCAGACAATGCCAAACGCCAACAGAATTGGAGGACAAATTAATAATACGCCTCTGTACAGAGCATTTATATGTCTTGCAAGAGCTGTAGTGGGAGGTAACATTGAAAATGAGTTTGTGCGCATAGGGGCGGGCGCATAACGTTTGGCGCTTGCAATACCTAATTTAAAATAAAGCGTCGACACCCCCGACTGCATGTGAAGTGTACGGTACCAAGAAGCCGGGGTGGGTAGTTGGTAGTAAAAATATTTTTTGAAGGTTCTAATTAGTGAAATTTGTTTCATTTTAGGAAGAAAGCCTTTGCTCCCCTACGCAGAAAATCAAGGAATTGACTGTAGACGGAATCTAACGGAAAGTACGCTCAACTGTTTTGTGGCAGGTGACATTCGTGCCAACGAACAAGTAGGTTTATTGGCAATGCACACTATTTGGCTCAGAGAACACAACCGAATAGCAAAAGAGCTAAAACATATCAACCCTCATTGGGACACAGATCAGCTTTATCATGAATCTAGAAAAATAGTAGGGGCGTTTATGCAGCACACAACTTACAAAGCTTGGCTACCAATTATTTTAGGAGATAAAGGGATGGATAAACTTGGCGAATATAATGGCTACGCACCTGATGTTAATCCTTCTATTTCTAATGTATTTGCTACAGCTGCTCTACGTTTCGGACATACTTTGATTAATCCCATACTTCATAGACTGGACCATGATTTTAAACCTATTAAAGAAGGAAATTTGCCACTTTCTAAGGCATTCTTTTCGCCGTGGAGGATTATCGAAGAAGGGGGAATTGATCCTTTAATTAGAGGTATTTATACATACAGATTAGGGTGTCCGTTATTTACCAATTTGATTTTTGACTTTGCAGCGCCTCGAAAATTTTTGGTTCACGACCTAAAAAAAATATCAGACCCATACAAGCCCTTGATATTCATAATAAACCGTGCCTCCAAGACGATACATTTTCCATTTAAATAACATGGGGTTTTGGAACTTTTTACAATTAATTTTTATGTCTCTATGACAGTTTATAAATGGCAATGGCAAACAATTATTTTTGTAGAAAATTGAACGCTCTACAAAAGCTTTCTCCTGATATTTTTCGATATATTCACTTGCTTAAAAGTTATTCAAGGTTAAAGTTCAACTAAAAATATATTATCATATTATTCTCTTTAAATTTTGACCAAAAAACTATCGTTGTTTATATTAAAATTTATTGTTTATTGCAAAAAATATCGGATTTCAACTGTATCACAGTTACAAGTAGTGTTAAATATCTCAATAACCAAACAATATTACTGACGATATAAATTAAACTTAAATTATTACATTTTATTAATAAAAATATGACAAATTTTCCAACACATTGATGAACAAAATTTATTTTGTTAAGGGGCATCTACCAAATTCGACCTTGCACAATTATGCTTTGTATATTTTTTTGTTTCCCTACGTCCTCACGTTCAAGTTCACATAACGAAAATTTTATTAGAAATATGAAAGCTCCGCAACATGTAGGTAGCCAAGCGGTCCAAGCGGATTTTGGTTCACGTACTACTCTATAAGCTTCGTCAGTACTGAACTGGGAGACCGGCGAGCGTTGAACGGCACGCGACTACCGAAGCCACAGACATATAAATATGTCTGTGACCGAAGCAGAGAGACAATGTCCGAATTTCAATAAGGAATTGTACGGTCATAAGTAATTTGAGGATTCTGAGATTTTTATATAGTATTCATAAAGCTTCAAATTAGACTTCTTATCAATTAGTTTTTCCATTTAATCCATATTTAATTCTTTACAAGGGCTCAAACTTTGCTTAATATGTGTAATTACCTCATGATTCGTATTTTTAAAAAAAAATTTGGTTAGCATTTCAAAGTTTTTATTCGATGAGAACTCTTAGTTCAACATTAATCTACATGATATATTTTTTTCTTAATTTTTAATACATCCATTACCTCAAAATATTTTCTATTTTCTCAAATCGCTGCCGATAGATTCCCCTTAAACATTCTTTGGTGGCATTTGGACATTTTTTTTATAATTACTCACAATTTGAAGAACATACTGTTACTGATTTTCGTGCTTAGCTAAATAAATTTTGTTCATCAATGTGTTTTTGTCATATTTTTATTAATAAAATGTAATAATTTGCAAAAAAGCTTATCGAACCCTGCTGATTACACAAGTAGGACAAGAAAAATATGAGAAAAACAGCTTGAAAGAGAGAGCAAGAATAATTGTGCGCGCGCATTGAGGCGTGTACTTAGTTCCAGAGGCTGGCCGAATGTTGATTGCCCTATATGTTGGATTGGTTTATTTGAGCACTTAATTCATTAAAATTATGTTTACCTTTAGAATGGATTTTTATTTCAATTTTTTTAAGAAGTTTATATTTTATGTTTAGAATAGGTGTATACGTATAGGTACTAACTTATTTTATTTTTTCAATTCAATTTATTAATGGAAGGGATTTTTAGTTTATTAATTATGGTTCTCTCAAGAAATACTGTTTTATTTTCAAGTTACAATGGCTAAAATAATTTCTTATTGTAGTTAGAAATTAATTGTCAACTTGGTCAGAAACGGACAATGTTGCCGGATGAAAGTGTTTAGTTTTACCTATTGTGCATGACTTCGAAAAAAAGTTAACGATAACGAGACAAAAATATCATTTGTACAAATTAATCTGCGTTTCTGGCAACAGCAGTTAAAATAGTGGGGCAATCAACATTCGGCCAGCCTATGGAACTAAGTACACGCCTCGATGCGCGCGCACAATTATTCTTTCTCTCTCTCTCTTTCAAGCTGTATTTCTCATATTTTCTTTGTTGTACTTGTGTAATCAGTACGGTTCGATAAGCTTCTTCGCAATGTGTATAATAAAAAGCAATTTTGTTGAAGGATATTAAATTATATTATTTTGAAGATGATCTAACAGGATTTTTCAAAGAACCTAACCCTCCTATTCCAATAAATAATAAATAAAATCCATGAAAAAAATTCTAGATTTTAAATTTTGAAATATATTTTAAGGTTTTTACACTGTAGCCGCTAAAATAAAAAAACCAGACGAGAATTTGAATTCCGAATTGACGGAAACCCTTTTCCAAGCCGCACATGCAGTTGCTCTAGATTTAGCTGCAATGAACGTTCATAGAGGACGGGATCATGGTCTACCCGGATACCTCGAATACAGAAAGTTTTGTAACATGACTTCTGTACACAGTTTCGATGATTTGAAATACGATATTAACGATGCTAATGTAAGAAGGAAATTGCAGAAATTGTATGGACATCCCGGAAATATTGATGTTTTCGTTGGAGGTAAGTTCTTAACAGTAGCAAATATACAGTGCCGGATTAAGCAATCGCTGGGCCCGTAGCAAACTCTTTCAAAGAGCCCTTGATCTGCTATTGGTTCTTGAGTATAAAGTGTTGAAAAAACAATTCAATAATCAATACGTTTATTTCCTATCTAAAGGTATGAAATTTGGTGTTGATACCTATATATAAGTTCCAGGTACAAACTTCCAGGTACAAAGTCTCAGGTACTAAGTTTCAGGTACTAAGTTCCAGGTTCAAACTTCCAGGTACAAACTTCCAGGTACAAAGTGCTAAGAAAGATACATTGTATCAGCAATAGTTACATTCTTTTTTTTATGTGAAATTCAGGATTATATCTTCAGTAGGTAATTCGTTTTACAATTATTTAAGAAATACATTTAAGAACGTGGTTACTACTTATTTCAATCGCAGAAGGCGATAAAAAAATGTAATGAAGAAATGTAATCCGGAAATATGATATTCTAAGTTGGTATTTAGATTGAATTAATTAGTTAACTAAATATACATATTTTAAAGACTTCAACTATATACATGTGAACCTTTCATCAACTGTATAAGAAAAACTAGAAAAAGAACAAGATAAAAAAATATCATTTTATGTGTGTATCTGGCGCTTATCACTAGGAGAGAAAAATATAAAAGCAAAAATTAGAAATGAAAAGCATATACGTAAATGCAATTTACCATTCACATTGAATGCCCAAAAAAAAAATTGTTTGAGGTAAACCTCTCACAATAATTAAAATTTAACCTTATCGGTTGATGGTTCACGGGAGAAAGAAAGCTTATTCTAACTACTCGCTATTAAATTATTGAACTATGGGATGAGCAATCGACATACGTTGTATATTCCTTTCCTGCTCATATGCTCCGCTTCGAGAAAGAATTCACATATTAATAGTATGTTCTTAATTTCTATCTATAGGAGAGAAGAATTGAAATATTTGAACAATATCAGTGTATACTGATCCTCACCAACGGAGATTATCCGTCACACATTAAATGTAAAAATTTGCCTTTCAGCGGTGATCGGTGTTACAGGTTCTCGACGAGAATCACATGTTGGTAAGGAAAAAGGACTGGCTACTCGCCGTCCGGTAGATATTTAAATATTTCAATGATAGTGGCCAAATATAACGTTACAGTGTTTCATTAACGCCAAGGAATAGGCGGCTACCGAGTGTCTGACGTTTCCCTTAAAAAATTACGCTCAGGCAGAAATGAGTGGGTTTGAATATGCGGGGCCCCCTTTCGCGCGGGGCCCGTAGCAGTTGCTACCTACTCTTGCTACGTGTGGTTAATCCGGCACTGCAAATATAGTATAAACCAGATGTGCAGAAGATATTTGCCCAGTACGCTTATTTAAAAAGTTGATGGAAAAAATAGGCAATTCCATAACATTGTACAGAGTATATCTTACACCAAATCCCTTTTGGAAGAAAAAAAATTCTAAATGTTGGTAAACAAATGTGCCAAAAATTACAAATCGAGTTACAAATCGAGAGGCATCAGTTCACGAATTAAGTAAAAGCGTAATTGAAGAACAAGCTCTAATAAAAACAACAGTATCGCCATGTAATGGATGTATTGTCGAAGAATACTTCCTTAGATTATAAGTGTGGAAGGTCCTCTGAATAGGTGGTATTGTGGGTCACTGTGAGGATTATCCCAAGAGGAATGAAACAACTACTTCTAGCACTGGGAGATGTTTGATTTATTTATGAAATACATTACACTACATACTAAACTAATACTAAGCACAAGTACCTAGCCGTATAGCATATTTATACGTAATGGTTAATTAATTACTAGTAGGTGACTATTCAACTATGTAGAATAGTCTTCTTCAAGTATTCTGTATCGACTTCTTCCTCTGATCAATACTGAATGTATACTTATATAACTGGTCAAGTTCGTTGTTGTCTTGCACCACGCTTCAACTTGACAATAACCTTCTTTATTTATATTTATATATAATAATGAAATGTTCGAACGTTTTGTTGAAATAAGATCAAGGGAATTTAATTTTTATTTCAAAAATGTATATTATATTGGGTCAAAAGGCATCACAAGAACACAGCAATCCATCATCAATAAAACCACACTTTCAAGTTGACAAAGAGTATTATTCGAGCCTCATTCAATAGAAACATTTACTGAAAAGACTGGAAAATGTTTTGCAGATATTTTATTAAAAAAAATACTATTTTGCAGGTATTTTGGAAGATCAAATCGATGGTGGAAAGATCGGTCCTCTTTTCCAATGTCTTCTCATCGAACAATTCAAACGATTAAGAGATGGAGATCGATTCTATTACGAAAAACTTTCAGTTTTCAAACCCGAACAATTAGCGCAAATCAAACAATTTTCACTTGCTCGAGTAATTTGCGACAACGCAGATAACATATCATTAATTACTAAAGACGTGTTAAGGTTACCCGAAATACAAGGAGGATACGTAAACTGCCACGAGATACCGAAAGTAGATTTGAGGTTCTGGTATGAATGTTTTTCAGATTGTGAATATTTTGAACGGTCTGATAGAAGTTGTCATGTAGATTTTAGAACGGAAAGAAAACATGTATTAGCGAAAAGAGAAGTACCTCATGTCGCGCAGAACTTGAACCAAACTATTGAAGAAAAGGAAATAAGTTTGCTCAAATCAAAAGTAGCTATTCTAGAACGGGATATTGATAATATGAAAAGCAGTTTAAAGAAATATGATAGAGAAGTGAAAAAACTGCAACGTAACTCGGAAGATTAGCGCTCTTATAATCCATAAATAGGCCAAGCAATTGATGAATATTTTTGACTAAAATCCTAGTTGTCCTAAACATATCAAAATTGCACGAGTTAAAGTCTTTTATATAATGGAATCAACCGTTTTCTACTAGTACTTTTGTCAAAAATTACTTTACTTGCTTGGCTTAACAGTATTACTTAATTTTTTTCTCAGGCCAAATTATCATAACTCTCAAAAGGCAGAGGATATTGATCTATTAACAATTTTAAATATTTTGATCAAATAGCAAAAAGCATTTTATAACTTTTATGTGTATTTCCCCAAGTCTTTTTAATTTAGTTTCTTGTACATGAAGTGTGTATTATTATTAAAAATAAACTAACTTACCATATAGTTTTTATTTGTAATCTCCTCATTCGCTCAGTTTAGAGCACGTTTGGAAATAGACAAAAAGTGTTGCTTTGGAAGCATATCTTACTCGTTGGGAAACCTCTCAATTTGGCGACAAGAAAATGAGCTGCTCAATAGTACAATTTTAAACTAAATTCAGAACAGGAGCAGTTCTAGATAGAACTGAAGTTATCTCGTTTCAAATCTTAATAAACGAGTCTCAATATATTGACTTCAATGTATAGGTCGGACCTAAACCCGCTTTTTTCTTACTCTTTGTAAAAAAAATTACGCACGCCACTGCTGCAAGTAGTTGACTGCCAAAGATTATACACCCTACAGGATTGCTTATTCGCTTGAATCTTTCGTCGGTTACTAGGAACTTGCTTACGTCACCAGTGGACCTCGACCAATTTAAAATATATTGCAATCCTTGATATTTTCACTTTTTTCTTGTGTATTTGCAAGAAATAATAATAAACTAATTTTTTTTGGTGATGTTATTTTAAAAAGTTATATTTAGTAGTATAAGTAGTTATAAAATATAAATTAGCGATAGAAACAATAACTTTGAATTGAAGAAATAATAGTACATTGTTTACCGGGTAGGAAAAGCTTAACATT
>CAJUYI010000561.1:100439-120198 GCA_910591695.1 Galerucella pusilla | reverse complement strand
CTGAAAGAAAGCAATCGCGCCTCGATAAAGTGTTTATTAAGTGACTCCCATATAAATTATAGTTAGTGTGTGTTTAGTGTGTATATAAATTATTAAATAAGGACTGTATTTCAATATAAATCTGTAAATATAAATTAATTTTAAATATAAATTAGAATAAACGTTACATTATAATAGCAAATGACAAATGACAATCACAGTGAACACAGAACTCAAACAATCCAACATGAGTATAAAAATGAAATTGTAAAAATTTTTTGTGCAATGTAAACATTAAAGAAACTATTTAAATCTGCAAAAATTGTTGTAAATGAAGTAATTCAGTAATGTCCCAAAACAGATATGTAAATTTCCTAAATAAAATTATAAATAAATAATTTGATATTAAGGTCTAATGAGAACCTATCAAGTTATAAGATGCTGAAAAAGATTAAGGGTCTAATGAGAACCCATTACTAAATCTAATTCAGACTAGAAAATTCACATATATGTCAAGAGAGATTCAAAAAGTAAATAAATCAATTTACAAAACTATAAAATGCTAATGCAAATAATAATCATACAGAACGAGTAGTGTACAAAGTGTCAAGTGACCTTAAGTGTGCGTTAGACAAGAAAAACTATACCGGAACAATCAATTTTTTAAAAGCGATAGACTTATTTAAACGAATTTAATTTTTTTTTTTTCTAGTGACCTACACATAAATTTTAATAATCAGCATACTGACTAACCAAAAAAACACTATACCACCGCTAATAACCTATCATGGTTGATGCGGGTTAAGAAAATCAAAAAAAAAAAAAATAATAATGAAATCAATTGTCTGAGAATTATTCCAAACAACAAGCTTAAACAAACATTAAAGTCTGGTAGTCTCCAATAACAAAAAACATCTAAATAGGGAAAACAGATTTGATTAAAGTCTAATGATCTGTTTTCCCCATTTAGTCGCAATTCAGAATGTAATTAAATCTTCACACATGACTGATATTAAAAGTGTTAAGGCCCTATACTACAGCATCGTAGTTCAAACCTACTCGTACGGAATATGGGGACTTCGGTATATAAATGAAGGAGAAATAATTCAAAATCACTTCTCGAAAAATTTTCTCTATTTACAGAAAACTACGTCCAGTTACATTTTGAGAGCTGAAATGAAATTGGTGAAAATTGGGTATTTTATTATAAAACAGGCTTTAGAATATTCATTAAAGATTAAAAAGTTACCTTTAAATATATTTCCCAAGATAGCACTAAAGAGAATGTGTCAACTAAACCAGCAGAATAAAATAGTGTCAAAATATAACTGGATCAGCCAATTAAATGACATCCTACATAAAATCGGAGTCTCGGAACTTGATATTGATACTTTTGACTCGACACAATCAGCACTATTTTAGAAAAATTTGAGCAACATAGTTATATAGAAGATTGGAACAAAATAATTTTAAGTACATACTGCCCAATGTATATGCAAATTCTACAAGGCAAACATCCTTTCTATTGTACAAATCACTTAGATCTCTCCATAACTTTACATATTAAACGCTTAATTTCACAGATACGCACTCACAATAGTAATATAATTTACATGTATGTTAATAACAATGCAAACACAATAAAAACCAATTAAGTATGTACTATTTGTAACTGCCTTGCATTATAATCTTTACAACACTTATTTTTTGTTTGTCCAGTGTATGAAGGAATTAGACGTCTCTTTCTTGAAATATATCAATCCGCAACAACTGACATTGAATCAATAATAAATAATGAAGCCGAATCACAAATTCTATATCAAATATATGACATAATAAAGAGAATATTAAAAATCAGTTCTTTCATTGTAAACGAATAATATCATCACCTCACTCTTGTCAAGATATGTTATCCAAACCTAATCTGCTATAAAATTTATTATTAAAATATATGTTTTGTACTAGCTAATATTGTTATAAATGTTGTCACTCTTGTTCATGTATCCTCATACGAAAGAACAATAAAGATCTATCTATCTGTCTATATCTTGACTACATGAAGCTGAAATGTTAGCTAGACATTTCTTTGCATTTAGGAGGCATTTTCTCTTATTCTTCTTGTTTTACAATTGATTTATTTCATTATTATGTACCTACTATAATTACCTGCTATCATCCAGTAGAGTAGTGTCGGTTTTTTGGCTTACAACAAAGGAACATAAGTTTGTACGATTTTTTGCGCCAAAACATATTTGAATTTTACATGGTATTTGTAGTTGAACGCTGGAAAATGGAGTAGTAAAATGAACGGCATTTAGAATTGATAGATCAATGAAAAACGTGGAAAGAAGCTCAAATATTATGTATAGTCCTTCTTTTAAATAAATGCGTCTCCACCATCGACTAATTCATTTATTTGATTGAAAAATGAATCAAGCTTGGAACTGTTTGTTGTAAAGGTAACTGGTTCAAGTCTCAATGATTTAACGCTAATAATTATCTTCTTATGAAGTAATATAATGAAAGCCATGTATCAATGAAAAAGTATTCACTGGGACCTAGGAGATCTATTGTGTCTCCTTACTTCTACTCAGTTACTGAGGAAAGTCTCAGAGACTAGTAGCTCCTTAAGTCCTATTTCTCTGAGGAATTTCAAGATATCACTTGGGTAACTGTCCCTCTTCTATCCAATAATCTTCGCAAAAGGGTTCAGGCCTCCAAAAGTGTGTCAGTCCCATTCTTTCCCCTTCTTTCTGCCACACTTTCCACCACCATATGTAGTGATGTGAGGTTGAGAATCACTTTCATGGCTCCCGTTGGCTAGTCTTTTTCTTTAGAGGTTTTCTCTCGTCGTCAATAGGATAGTTCTATTTCTCCACGTTATGGCGCTAAAGTCCAGCAATACAAAAAATAACTTAATATTTAACTCTAAGAGTTCATCCATATCTCAAATGTGGTTTTTTAAAACAAAAGAGGTTCAACTTTTTAGCATTTTTGATATTTAAGTGTAAGTTGAGTTATCTTGTATTCTCAATTTGAATTTATTAACTATGAACTTTGTATTACATTACTTAGTAGTATCCTGTATGAGATTTAACATGTCTTCGATAAGATCTTATTTTTCTGGATTGTACCTGTTATCTTTCTTTTAATAGCCTGATGATGGTAATGATTTACCGAAACTAGTAGCAAGTTATTTGTCATTCTTTGTTCGGACAATATTAAAAGATTGTGGTTTGGACTTCGTGTTTTATTGAACCACCTCTTTTTTTTTTTACTTAATATTTATTATCAATAAAAAATTGTTCATCAATAGGTGTCATTAATGAATAATTTTGTGTACATTAATATAGCTTAAAAAAGCTTGATCGACGGACAATTATCATTATTATTATTGTCAATTCAATTGGGTATTGAGGAAAATTTATTTTCTGTATTTTCAATTTATTTGCTTATATACTTTATACTTAATTACCTACTATTATTAAAAGCTAACTAAATACTTCGAACACTTGTTTCATATTCTGTGGATGTTTTGATTGATAAGAATATCTAAAAATGGTAACGAATTGTAATATTCAACATTTTGTATCTCATTATCTATTCTCAATTCACACTTTCCTGTCCCCACACACATCTCCAGTAGAAATATTTGTTGTTTTTTCAGGATGAACAATAAACGGATACTGGAATTATCAAAAAAACTCAATGATGGCTTCTTCAGTTTTTACGGATGCGTTGCAACAATCAAACCATGAGGAGATGCCAACGACGCCGGTGAACACGTGGTTAAGTAGCGCCGCGACGGCAATATGAGTCCTTCGAAAAGTAAACTCGAAGCAGTATCAAAAGATATTCGAGACCAGCGTCATCGACGCTGGCGAAGTCGTCGTCGTGGAAAACACAGTCGTCCGCGATACGTCGCAGGCGTTTCGGCGCTCATGTACGCTGCACAACAAGGAGACGTCGATGCTGTAAGAAATATTATTGAATTTCAGGTTAGTGTGTCAATGTGCGACTACAATTAGTATTCCATTCAACTTAAAACAGAGCGAACATAGGTTATGGGAAATAATACCTATAGTTTGAAAAAATTAGAAAATAAATCTCAATTTTTGAACTTCATTGTACGTTTTTCTATTGAAAATAAAAATATACAGGGTTCTCATGCATACCTTGTTGAAATATCTATTTTTTTCCGTAAACAATTTTCAAACTATACAGAGCGCGGCTAAACTATGGAACAAATTCATTATTTTGCAAACAATTTATTTTAAATAAAAATACATAACTAGGTCGATCTTCAATTTTGAAATAATTTTTGAAATTAAATGTGGATCTTGTAATAGCTCATTTTAGAGGTATTTCAATAATGCATACTACAATATCATACTCCACTGACTGATGCTTATACAGGGAAAATAAAAAGTAATTTTGTCCACGACCACCTAATAATAAGTCGATATTTTACCTCCTAACCAAAGGTATATGGTACCCATATATCTACTAGAGTGAATTATGGTTCATAATACACTGGAGTGTATTATGGTTCATAATTCACGACTAGAGATGGGGGCACAATATGAAATAAACTTTTAAATCTGTGTATTTTGTTCAGGAAATTTGTTTCTGAAATATATCGTATCGATAAAATATCGAAATCTTTAGTATTGATACTTTTCATAACGATATTTTCTAATATTAAGTATTTCAAAACAATATATTTATAAAGGTACGTTGTATTGATACTTTACACAGTATCGCCCATCTCTATATATGTCAAATTATTTAATTTTAACGTTAGTAATACCAAATTGTTACGAACTTGCTATATTACTGCAACGATGAATTCATTGAATTCGGATAGTGGAAATGAACGTTCTTGTACACCAACTGAAATAAAAAAAGCAGCGAAATTAACGACTATAGGACTGCTGCCAGAAAAATCGAAAATCAACATATTATAACTTCATGAACTTGACTTGAACTTGACTTTTATTTGATAAAGAAATCAAGGGTCGTGGACAAAGTATAGTATTCTACTCGCAATTTATGGCCAATATTCACTCGGGTGACTTGCGCCCCTCGCCTGCGGCTCGGGACGCAAACGTCACCCAGCGTGAATAATGGCTATCATAAATTGCTCGTTTAATAATATACTATAATTTAATCAGAGAATATTTTTTTAATAAACATACTGCATAATACATACATAATACTTTTCAGCTAAATTCAATGCTCAAAATGCCATCCACCGGTCTTTTGACAATAAGCAAATCGACACATTCTTCTTGCACTTAACGAATTATTTCCGGAGTAATTCTATTAACTTCGTCTCTAATTCGGTCTTGCAGTTCCTGTAGATTTTGCGGTTTGTCTACATATACTTTGATTTCAAATAGCCCCAAAGAAGAAATCTGTAGGTGTAAGATCTGGAGATCTTGGGGGCCACTCTATTGATCCATCTATTGGTCTACCAATACATCTCTCAGAAAAACACTGGTTTTAAAACTCGTGAACATTACGTGCATCTTGTTATAACCAGATACTATATCATCCGGTAAGCTAGAAATTATATTGGCAAGTACTGGTATATCTCCTGTTCCCAGTAATTGCTGATAACGTTTCCCTGTAGGATCTTCTTCAAAAAATAAGGACCAATGATTGTGTCATTATTTATTCCCAGCCAGAGATCAATTTTCTGATGGTGTTGAGTATAACCATCGTACATAAAGAAGAATAGTAGGTTCACTCCCCGTCGGCTCTTTCATGTAGCGCTGCTAAAGACTTGCCGGAAAACGATCGTAAGAGCACACGTGTCTCGTTTATACAGGAGTCGCGCGAATTACTATCTTCATAGTTTGTTGATTTATAAATGGAGGGTTTGGTACGGAAGCTGATAAAAATGTACGTTAGGCTAGGAAACTTATTTCAAACAACGATGTTGTTTTGCTATGTATTTGATTGTATTTAATTATAAGAATTAAACTAGAATCATTCATTGGAATAGCTTTCACTACATTATGTGAATAAATTAATTCGTCAAAAATGTACAAATATAATATATCTTATAATATTAAAATAGAAAACATATGCAACTATTTATAGTCATTAAAAACTATACCAGATTTTACATACTTCAGAATTGGTTGTGCATATAAAAACAATGCTGAATAATTGCATTTAGTAAAAAATGGAGTCCCAAACCAAAATTATAAAATGAAGCCAAATAAAAAGTACTTGATAATTACAAATATTGTGATATTTGTAATTTAGTATTGGGCTTATAGGATTTTTTAAGTTTTGTGAATTTAATTTAATTTAATTTAATTTAATTGTATAATATCATCGCACCCTTGTATACAAACAGGGATAAGAAATAACGTGAAGGAAAATTTTCACAATGATACAAATGGAAAATTTGTATTATTTACATATGTTTTTGTCTGAAAAAAAATAGTTGATTCTTTGGTTGAGGTATTTTGTTAATTAAAAACAATACATATTATGTCGCAGAAATGTTGCTGCATACATTTTTTTAATAAATAACCAGTAACTTAAACTAACGCGTTGCCAGCTGTACTGTTTAGATCCCTGTAATCCGTTGTAAAAACTTTTGAAGGATTTGATGGTTCTATTGACGGTAAAATAAGATCTTTACAGTTTTCTGCCAAGTCCGGAGTAAGATTCAACAACAATTCATTAATGTCATTAATGCAGCTGGCGCCGACAACATGGTCAAAGTACTTCAGAGTAAACAATTTTTTAAATGCTCTGTATAGGGGTAGGGTTTCTTGAATTATCACAACAGTTTCTTACTTGCCTAAAAAAGTTTTCAAGACAGTCTGACATTCCTTGTCAGTAAAAATGTGTAGCCCATTGATTTTAAACGGCTTTAATTGATTGTATTGTAAGTAGCCAACCAAATATAAATTTCATTTTATAAGTAAAATTTTTTCCTTCACCTCCAATACCTGAAACTGTTGTTGGGTGCCCATAAATGCTTTGAAATTATTCAAAAACATAATTCATTGTTTTAATTAATTTAGCACTTATCTAGGCATCTGCAGGCAAAACTTTAAAATAAACATCAAGGGCAACTGCAACAGAGTGACTAAAAATCTGAGAAGCATATTTTACTTTCATTCTCTGAAAATTATTTGGAAACATATGCTCGTCAGTTAATTTTAGACAGAGACTAAATTCTTTTTTTTTCCATTATTTGAAAGTTTCAAGTTAGTTGCATCAACCATGTGGTTCATTAGCGACTCGAAACGCTTACAATTTATGAATCAGGTACTTAACGAGAGAGTTTACTTTACAGTCATTTCCCAATAAAATTTCAAGGTTCTGAGGAAGATTATTGTTTTGTCTCTGTAGTTTGTACTTAGGGCAGTCAATTAGAGAATGTTTCACTGTTATGTCACATCTGCACAGATCACATTTAGGTTATTCCATTTTCTCGAACAGGTGCTGATGGGTTAATCTGGTGTGACCTATTCTTAGTCTTGTTAGTAAAACTTGGCGAGGGCGTCCTGTAGGTAACATTTTCCACGGTTTCACTTTGGTTTTTATTTCACGCAACTTCACTATGGATTCTCGCCACTGACTCTGCCACGCACTAAGCACTTTTTCATTGACGTGGATTTCTTAGCTTGCTGATTTGCCTCTTCGTTTCCCAGGATTCCGATGTGGGATGGGATTCACATAAATTGTACCTCTTTGTCAGTTGTGTGGAGCTCATCTAGTGTAGCTTTTATGGATAGAGAAATAGGATGAGTATCATAAATTTTTTTGATGGATTCAAGTTAACTGAGGGAACCTGTTATTATTAGGAATTTGGAGTAGTTTAAAATTTGGCATATGTTACATCTTGAAATAGTGCGTACATTTCTACTGAGTTTACAGTGCTAAGGGGTGAAAGTTTAAAAGTTAATTTTGTGTCAGGGGTAATAGCTGCAGCTCCGACACCATTTTAAGTTCTCGAGGCATCAGCATACATTTGGTAGTATTCTTGATACCGATTTAGTTGTGTGTGGAAAGCTTGTTTTATGATGCAAGGGGGAATTTCATTTTTTTGTGAATTAGGGATTTATCTATGTATGTATGTGTATGTGTGTTTTTTGGGGTGACATTCACTGAGACCTAAAAGATCTATTGTGCCCCCTTACTTCTATTCAGTTTCTGAGGAGAATCTCAGAAACTAGTAGTTCCTTTAGTCCTAAGTCCCGGAGGAATTTTAGGATGTCTGCAGGCTTCAAATAAGGCAAATGTTCCTCTTCTATCCAGTAATCTCCCAGGTGCTGTGCTCTAGGATTCTGAAGTGCTGTGCAGTTGGAAAGTATGTGAATGGAGGTTTCTTCTTCCATTCCACAAAATCTGCATTCTTCTTCCTCCACTATTTTGAGCTTTTTCAGGTGCCCATTCAGGCGACAATGTCCCGTTAGGATCCCTGTTGAAACTCTTAGCGCAGTTTTACTTTGACTTATGCATTCTTTTGATCTCAACAGGATGTAGTCACCCAGAAGAGTCTTTGATTGTATAAGCCCTACTAGATCATTCCAATGGTCAGATCTTCTCTTTTTCTCGGCTTTACTTATTTCTTCCAATATTACATTAGGGCTGATTCCGCAAAAGGGTTTAGGCCACCAGAAAGGTATATCAGTCTCCCTCTTTGCTAGTTCATCTGCTATTTCATTTCCTTCCTGGAATCCATAGTAAGGTGACTATGTTGTTCTCGCCTAGTTCATTGGGTTTGTCTAGGAATTCCCACACCAATTTGGAACTGATTACACAAAAGCTCAGTGCCTGAATGGCTGCTTGACTATCCGACATTATGATAATCCTTTGTGTTCTGTATCCTTTATCAATATTGAACTGGGCGCACTTTCTTATGGCGTGGATTTCCGATACTTGAGGTTTTTTCCAAGCTTTCAGAGTGTTTGGTTCCTGGCCCGAACACTCCTATCCCAGTTCCTTCTATTGCTTTTGAACCGTCTGTGTACCATTGAATGGCATTCTTTCCAAGTTTGGTAATGGTATTTGGATCCCATTCCTTTTTGTTGCCCATTTCCGTAACGAATTTCTTTGAAAAGTTATACTTTTTCATCATACCGTCTTGTGGCATGTCCCAGGTTGTCTGATTTCTAAGAAGTGAGGAGGTGTTTTTTTTAATGATTCCCTCTTTACTTAGTCTGTATCTTGTTCTTTCTGCAACGCTTTCCACCACCATATGTAAAAGGGTGAGGTTGAGAATCACTTCCTTGGTTGCCGTTGGGCATGTTCTCATTGCACCCGTAATGCATATACAGGCTAGTCATTGAATTTTGAAGAGGTTTTCTCTCGTCGTCAATAGGCTAGTTCTAATACTCCACGCATTGGCTCCATAAGTGATGACTGGTCTCACTATGGCAGTGTACATCCAGCTTGTGATTTTTGGGTTACAGCCCCAGTTTCTTCCTGCCAGATTTCTGCACACCATTATAGCCATTTTTGCCTTGTATGTAATCTCCTTTTCGTGTTTGTTCCACAGGAGTTTACTGTCCAGAGTTAAACCTAGATACTTGACTTCTTGTCTCCATTCAATCTCGTTCCCATCAAGTTTTATGGTTTTGAGGTTGAGTTTTCTTTTCTCAGTGAAGGCTATCAGGATGGTTTTAGTGGGGTTGATGCTAAGTCCCACTTGCCTACACCAGCTACTTGTATAGTTCAGACCCTTTTGTACAATATCGCAAAGGGTGTTTTCGAATTTCCCCCTGGCTGTTATGACAATATCGTCGGCATATCCTTGGCAGGATATACCGAGATTCGTCAAACTACACAGGAGTTAGTCAACCGTCAGACTCCACATTAATGGGGATGCTACTCCTCCCTGAGGGCATCCTCTGGTAGTGCAGATGGAGACAATGTCTTTGCTCGTCCTCGTCTTTGCTATTCTTGTGGTGAGCAGTTCCGACATCCATTTGAATGTTGTGCTGTCTACACCTCTTCTGTTCAATGCTCTTCTGACTGCCTCATGTGGAGTATTGTCAAAAGCTCCTTCTATGTCAAAAAATGCACATACTACAGTTTCTTGGTTGTCTAGAGTACCTCGGATATCCTCCGTCAGTTGTACCAGTGCAGTATCCGTAGATCTGGCTACCCGGTAAGCATGCTGACATGGGTGGAGAGGTAGTCTCTCTAGGATTTCCGTTCTAATATGGTTATCAATAGCCTTTTCCCTCGTTTTGAGTACAAACGATGTTAGACTAGTTGGTCTAAAGGATTTGGGGTTTCTTGTGTCCCTTTTTCCAGTTTTTGGAATGAAGGTTACTATTGCCCTTCTCCATGCTTCAGGTATATAACCCAGTTCTAAGCTGCTTCGACTAATTCTAATCAGATGCGGTAGAATTTCGTCTTGTCCTTTCTGGAGCAATGCTGGGAAAATTCCATCTGCTCCTGGTGCCTTGAAAGGTGAAAAGGTGTTCATGGCCCATTTCAACCTATCGTTACTACAAATGTGTTTGGCCATTGTAATACTTTCTCTTGAAGGCCTATTGTGAACTTCGAGAGGATTATCTTCCCTATTTGGGGTACTCCCTGGAAAATGAGTTTCTAGTAAGAGTCGAACTCTTTCCTCCTCATTTTCGGTATATTGACCATCTGGCTTCCTCAAAGCCATATCTGTGTTGACCCAACTTTTCGCCATAACTTTGTAAAGTCTTGCCGCAGCAGGTGTTGTGTTTATATCTTCACAGACTTTTCTGAAGCTATTTCTTTTAGCTTTTCTAATTTCCTTGTAGTAGGTGTTTCTCACCTCGGTGTATCTCTGCCAGTCTCCGGTGAGTTTCGCTTTATCTATCTATGTAAGGATGATTAAGTAGCCAGGGTGGTGATATGGCACTATTTCTGAATGCTGGAGGATTTTCGATGTGGAAGTCTAAGAAGTATTTCTGTATCCTTTCATAGAAAGGAGGGTCTGATCTTTTTTGTTTCTGTGATAGGTTGAGATATTTACGAGTATGTTATTTTCGTTGGTTGGATGCCCAACTTTACCTGGGATAGAAGTAGAATATGTCAAAGTTTGCATCTGTCTTCTAAGTGATAGAGACGGCTCACCTAATTCAGCATACAAGCTTTTAATTGGCGAGGTTCGGAGCGCACCTGATATAATTCTTAGAGCATTATTGTGAATGGTGTCCAGGTTCTTTAATTTGTAATTTTTGGTAGAGGCATACAAAATGGACCCATAATCTATTTTCGTTCTTATAAGGTTTTTGTACAAAAGATGTAATGTCTTCTGGTCTGAGCCCCAGATTCTGTTTGCAAGCAATTTTAGAATATTTATGCCACTTTGACAGGAGAGTACTAGAGTTCTTATGTGTTTATTCCAGTTTAGTTTGGTATCAAAAATCATGCCTAAAAATTTTGCATGATTGACAAATTGTAGTTGTTGATCGTGAAGACTGAGGGGTTTGGTAGAGATAAGTTTTAGACAAAAGTATGCATTTTGTTTTTGAGAGAGAAAAGCGGAAGCCTGACTCTTTCAACCAAAGTTCAAGATTCATGAGTTGATTTTGCATTAGTTCCTGCATTGTTTCGATGTTTTGGCCCTTAATATATATAACTAAGTCATGAGCAAAAGCTCTGATTTTTATTAGTTTGACTATAATTTTAGAGATGCTATTGATTGCTACCAAAAATAGGGTAGGGCTAATCACTGTTCCTTGAAGAGTACCGTTTTGCTGTATTTCTTCGTTTGATGTTATACCATTAACCCTAAC
This sequence comes from Galerucella pusilla, assembly GCA_910591695.1. Taxonomy (NCBI): domain Eukaryota; kingdom Metazoa; phylum Arthropoda; class Insecta; order Coleoptera; family Chrysomelidae; genus Galerucella; species Galerucella pusilla. The sequence continues at coordinate 108,457 of CAJUYI010000561.1, read as the reverse complement.
TCTGAATGTTCTTCTGTATAGGAAGTTTTTTAAAAATGCTAGGATGTTGCCGTCAATATCCCACTGTTTTAATGTGTTTAGTATATTGTATCTGCAAGCAGTATCGAAGGCTTCTATCAGGTTTTCTTTTTGTAAAATAGTATCGGATGGAATGTATATAAGTATTGCAAATGTTTATTTTTGTGGGAAGATTTACGACAACGGCTTCGAGATTTGTGTGGACAGGAATTTCATTCGCTTGAAAATTTTACCTACATAATATATTGCTACTCCTTCCCAACTTTTTGCCCCAATTCGATTTTTGTAGAGCCCGGTGAATTTTTTCAGTTTGTGCATGTTGTTATTTTTGAAGTGCGTTTCTTGTAGGCATAAAACGCTTGAATCGTATTTGGTTATGAGAGTTTTTAACATTTCTAAGTGTAGGTAGTATCCATTAAGATTCCATTGTAATACAACCATTTTTGGAAATTAACAGCTTTCTGAGAAGTCACTTATTGGCTCCAGCTCTATGGTGCCTTCGGCAGTATATCTTTCTAGACGTTTTTTGATTTTAGTGAGTCAAGTTTTCAATGACTTTCCTTGGAGCTTTGAATAAATCATATTTATGTTTTCAACTAAGCCTTCATAGTCCGTCGTGTAATTTCGAATTGGGTTAATAGGATCTGGATTCCCCTTTATATTTGATAATAAGTCTGTTAACTGCTCAAAATTTACAACGAAATTTCCCTGATTGTTTTTAATGAATTCTTTAATAGGTTGTAGTTGTTCCAGTGTATTTCTTTCAGTTTTTCCAGTTTTATGTTTCTTTGGTGGCTTTGGTATTTTGAAAGGTGTTGTATTGGGTTCAGTTTCTAGGATCGGGCTTGAAGTTTGAAAGAGTGTTCTTTTATTGCTATTTTGTGAGCTCTCCATAAGGGTTGCTATTTTTCATTGAAGTTGAAATAATTTGCGATTAAGCAGTGACTGTTTCGGTGATGCTCCTGTATGAAGTGGAAGTTTGCGAGGTTGGAATTTCTTGTTCGTTTGACTGTGCCTGGGTTGAATTTTCACTTGCTTTGTTTTGAGTTGTATGAATTGTCTCATGGGTAGGAGTAGTGTTTGTTTAACGGAAGTTCTGGGAATGGCGGCTGTGCTCAGCTTGAGGGAGGCTTTCTGCATTGGGGCATTTTGAAGCTAAGTGACCAGTCTGCTTACATTTGTAGCAAACCTGACCATCCAATGTGAGGAATATGCGGTAAGACATGACGTGCTCTTGAACAAGTATGCTTTCTGGTATTTCAAGGTTGTTGAGAGGAGATATAAAAACTTGGCACCGGAAGCTGAGTATGTGACTGTATTCTGGTTTTGTGATTCCGATTCTTAAGGATAAGATAGGGGACATAATGGTTACACCTAGGTTTTTCAAAGCTGCAGATATTAATTGATTTAAGATTGAAGGACAAACATTTGAAGGGACAAGTCTTTCAGTATGGGTAATTAAGCTACGTGCTGAAATTTACGTGCCATTGATGACGAATTCATCTCCACAACTGAAAGAGTCTACAATTTGTTTCGATGAAAGATACACACATATTCTGTTGTTGGACATTCCGAAGGCGTAGATGACATTTTTTGGGTTGACAATATGTCTCCAATTTCATACAAGTAGTCTTCTAACAGCTTGGGACCATTTAGCGAATTGAATATAATGGCTTGCTCCTTGTAAGTGGGGCGAAGGTTCGGTATTTTTAGTTAAATCTGCAGAGTATGACATTCGGTTGGGAGATGGAGAAATACTTCCACTTTGTGACGTGCTAGGTAATTCCATTGTAGTAGATCATTTGTTGTCCTGAGTGCGGCCCTGTCTTTTTATCAATAGGACAAAAAGAAGTCTTCCAATCTCTGGTTTTCAGATGATATTTGAACATTTACCATAGTAATGTATTTTTTTTCACACTATCAGAAAGTAGAGATTTCAACGAACGAATTTTCCACCGACTTTTTGAAAAAAGCTGATAGTTTGTCGCTAGATTTTTCGATCGAAAATTAGGGCGCCTTTTTGAAATTAAATTGAATTGAAATAAAGTGAGAAAATGAATATTTCAAATTAAATAAATTACTGTGTATTTGGGATATAATAAGGAAAGTTTTCACAAAATTTTGTGAAAAGTTTTTTTTTAAAGATAAAAATTAAAAACCAAAAACTTGGTTATTTGAATTTTTCACATAAATTTTGGGGTAATGTGAGAAAGATGTGTATACAAAAGTTGTAGATCTTTTTATTACGCACAACTTTGCCATTCAACTTTTTTCCATAGGACTTGTAGTTTTGCCGGAAATCGAGATAAACTATTTTTCCGCTTAAAAGCTCACTGCCTCCCACTTCCCTAACTCGGATCACCCGTAATTTATTTTTCCTTTCAATTTCATCACATTCCCCTTCTTTTCTGATGGGTTTCATCCTACTATTATTTGTTTTCACTTTTTACCATTTTTGAAGGCTTCGGCATTGGTCTATATTCACATAGATTCAAAAGTTTTGCATCACCCTAAATCTCCGAAAAAAAAAAATGTGTTCATTATAAATGGATCAGAGATTAATCAAATAATTAGTTTCAATAAAAAAAACGTGTATATTTGTCAAAAATTTTTATTATCCAATAATAAACTTGCTTTAAACATAAAAAGTTTTCTTAGAAATTGAATGAATTAAATACGAATTGATTATTTTTAAAGAAAAGGTTAAGTGAGAACCTGCATGAGAACTTTTAATGAAGAGTATTTCCACCTCTAGAATTTATGCAAGTTTGAAGTCGCCTGCCCATGCTGTTCACCAAATTATTGATATTCTGTTGAGGAATATTTCGCTATTCTTCTTGGGCCGCATGAACAAGCTCTTGTACACTCCTGGGTGGATATCTGTGTGCTGCCACTGCCCTGGCAAGCATGTCCCAAGCATGTTCTATGGGATTAATGTCAGGAGATAGGGCAGGCCAGTACGAACGATTTATCCATTCAGTTTCAAGATACTCATTTACAGCTCTGGTCCGATGAGGTCGGGCGTTATCGTCCATAAAAACGAAGGAATTGCCAACAGCTGAGCGCCATAGTCTCACGTGAGGATGTAGAATCTCTTTGAGATACCTATCACCAGTCATCGTTCCCTCCACATAAATCAGTTCTGTGCGATCATTTAACATGATACCAGCCCAAAACATAGCACTTCCTCCTCTGAAGGGCGGCACGGGGCGAGCATGGGCAAGCTGAGCAGCTCTCGTTGGATCCTGCCACACACGTATTCGATGGCTACTTTGTACCAAACAAATCCTTGTCTCGTCGGAAAAAAACACCGAATTTCAAAATTCTTCAGGCAAGGCCGCGTGTTCTTGAGCCCACTGTAGTCGGCGAACTCTGTGCTCAGGTTGTAGTCTGGGCACTCTTATTGGTCGGCGACACCTCAAACCTGTCGCAAGTATTCGTCTTCGTAATGTCGAGATCGATACTTGAACTCCCAACACATGTCTCATATCTCTTTGGAGTGCTGGTATTGCCATGATCGGGTTTCTTCGGATAGTTAAGTGGATATAGCGGTTCTGCCGCTGATTAGTAACACGCCTTCTACCGCGTCTAGGTCTATCACGAAGAGAATTGGTCTGGAGATACCGGTTCCATACACGAGACACATCACTTTGCCAAACGCCAATTCTGTTTGCCACGAACCTTTGAGAATGACCTTTTTCAACTAAAGCCACTATTCTTGCACGGTCAATCTAACTTATGACTTGACGATTCATGTTTGCACTTAAAATCGTAAAAATCAAATGCCTTGAATGTTACAATGATCGCACTAAAAATGATATCTTACAACAAAAACTGTAAACATCTGTATACTGCAAAAAATATGGAGCATATTGAAATGGTAAGCAAGCCAACAAAAAATTTTTCGCGCAAAAAAATTCCTTTGCATCCGAAGAAGGTGATGCAAAACTTTTGAATCTATGTGTACCTACTATTACTGCGCATATAATTTTCATGAGAAAAGTGTCTATCGCAAACACTTGATGTTTGGTTGCATTGTTCAGCCTCTTAATTGGCATACCTGTGACAATCAACAAAACCTAAGGCCTGTTTCCAACGTTGACATTTAAAAAAAATGTTTGGTGATATTTCATTTTGAAACACAAAACATCTATACTTTGGCAAGTTTATCTGAAGCCGTGAATGGAATCCAGTCGAAAACATTCGATATTGCCACGTTTAACTATGAAAAAGCTGAAGTGATAAGTATGTAGTGATAATAATTAGAAAAGGGACTTTTCATTAATAATAACAATATAATTAAAAGTTAATTCTTCAATGTGCTTTTTTCCTTGGATTTTTTTCTATTAACATTATTTTCTCAATTTATTAATATCAAAAGATAAACACTTTTTCTTCTTCAAGCTCTGGCAGCGTTGTATGAAAACGATAATTATCCTCCGAATTACATTATTGGTGATTTTTATCAAAAGGCCTAACCAGCTAACTTCTTATTGGCAGGCGCGTGCGTGTGATCTTCCCAGTGATCTTCCCAATTGCGTTGGTATTGTCAGTGACCTTTGTATTTTCACTTTCACTTGGTAAAATAGGTACCGTACGTCATTTGTACGTTTATGACAGATATGCGCCATGTTTCCTCCCCTCTTACCGATGCCGCGTAGCTTTAGATAAACTTGCCAAACTATATTACACTGCTTTTTATAACAGAATGACTAATATCCTTTGCTAATGATATTGTAAACTTTACCTAGTTTTATCCTTGGTAAAGCTGAAGGAAGATATTTTTACCCCATCTCTACTCCTACAACTGTCCACACAGCACACTCGTGGCATTTTCTTTTTAATAAAAAATATACCGTAATAATAATTGAATAGTTCACTGCAAAGACAGCCCAGCCGGTACACTAATAACTCCGCTCGTACCTTCAAACTACAAAAGACACAGTATCTGTCTATCGCTGGATTGGGAGCTTCAGGGGTGACATTCCGTTCATAAAAACTAGCGATCGCTTTTAAGCGACGTCGCCTGGATTTTACATTTTAAAGATGAAAAATACATGGGCGATACCTTATGGGTATCAGAAATTAGAACTATTTGTCACTCCAAAACAACCAAATTTGGTGAACGGAATGTGTATATCTCGACATGATCGATTCAAGACTACTCGTTAGTGTGAACAGAATACCACCCCAGGACAGGATACCAGAAAAGACGAAGACAGAGACCGAGTGAGATGGACATCGAGCTGGGACGAGCTTAGATTGAACACAGAGAGACAATTCTCTGAGTGATCCTACTATTATTTTGTTTATGTACGTTGGTATAACCTCCAAACCTCCAGTCATCAAGCGAGGAGTGTCCTTACTCCTGTATCTGCAATTTTGACGATTGACTGAACCATTTAGGCAAAATTTAGACTTGTCAGGAAACATAATTAAATTAATATAACGTGGATTTCGATCACTTATATCCTTAAAAATGTCCCAGATTTGCATACTGCGATCGGGATCATCATTAGTAGAGAAATGATGATTAATTATATCAATATCTTTTTGTAGGCAATTCGAAGACCTTGTTGGTTGTCAGGCACAATGGGTCGACAACAAATCCGTCCCTATAGTTGTTCTGGAAGTGACCATCTGCGTTTGAAGGATTTGTTTAAAGACGTTAGGTGGTCTGCATCACAAACAGTCTTTGAAAATCCGGATTTGGCGCAAAGACCGCGTTCTCCTATCTTCTTTATTAATAGATAATAAGATGAATAAGGAACCAAAATGTTCATGAAGCATGGTGCTTGAATTTGCCATACGTTGATACGTTTTATTACCACCTAAAGAAGATAAGTCTTGTTCAGACCTCGGACTGTAGGTTATGTAATTTGGAGGACGAAACTGCGGAGCACATTATACTATGCTCATGCCCAGCCTTGGGCAGAGTAAGGTATAATATATTCGGTTTCACTACTTTAGAGCCGAACGACTTCAAAAAAGTATACAAATACAACCTTTGACTTCGTCAGAAGCACAGGCTTGTGGGGTGAATTGTAATCCCTAGGAGTGAGCCACAATAGACCTAACGAAGGTCGCAGTGGAGGTGGCAAGAAGGCCCCACTCACATAGAACCTAATCTAACCTACGTTTTATTAATGTTCCTGCATCCTATAGGGTGTTTTAAATTCAGAAGAATAGAATAATTGACCTATCATTCACGGAAAGGAATCAAGAAATTCCCAAAAATTTGCCAAACTTCTGGTGGCTGGATTTGTTTGATTGTTGATGTAGATTTACATACAAGGATAATGGTCTCAATGATGCCTGTTCTATTTGGTACCTACTTAATTTAAATTTTTTCCTCCTCAACGTGTGGACTAACGCGAAGGGATGGTTTCAAAAAATGTTGAGTTGAATTTTGGAAGTATACTAGGGTGTCCTAGTGGATGTGCCTATCTAGCAGTTTAGGCGAATTAGGGATGTGTATGAAATAGAAGTCTCATGTGCCACATAATGAGGACAAAAGGAAGGCAGCTATTCGAAATTCATCAAATATTGTGTATAATACAAATTATCATAGTGCAATGGTAAAGGAAGTGCCAACAACAACTAGTGGAAAATCTTATATACAGAGCTGCTTAATACAACATGGTATATCTTTTCTAATTACTTTCTTAAATTTAATTTTTTCAGTTTTGTAGAAATAAACCTCTATCAGTATATGAGCTACATAAACGTTCCATTGTATACTTGTGCTCACATCGGACCAAAACAACGCTTAGATGATTTAGAGCACTGTTTAGAGTTGCGAAAATTAATGGTTACCACCAAATGACTGACTCACTTTATTTGTGTATTTAACTAGCGTCTAGCCGGTCACATAGCATGGCTCCCGAACGAGAGCTTATTTACCCGACTCAGCACCGACGTTGTTGAGTTGCAGTTGCGTTGAGTTGCGCATGCGTCCAAGCAGCCTTTAACGTTCTATTCAATGTGATTCAATGTAAGCAGATTAGCCCAGTTGGTAGGATACTGAGCTTACAACCCAGAGGTCGTAGGTTCGAAACCCGGTTAGGACCTAGGTTTTTTTTTTTTTTTGTTTTTTATTTATTTTCTGATATTTTGATACATAGTTACAATTTGATCAACCGTGTTTGGGTCTGGGTTTTCTTGTTTTTTTTTTAGTTTTCTATTTCTTATTTTCTGATATTTTTAGACATAGTTACACTTTGATCAACCGGGTTTGGGTCTGGGTTTTCTTGTTTTTTTAGTGTTCTATTTCTTATTTTCTGATATTTTTACTGTGATCAACTGGGTTTGGGCCTGGGGTTTCTTGTTTTTTTTTAGGTTTCTATTTCTTATTTTCTTATATTTTTATACATAGTTACAATTTGATCAACCGGGTTTGGGCCTGTGTTTTCTTGTTTTTTTTTTAGTTTTCTATTTCTCATTTTCTGATATCTACATATTTACTTCAATATTGTTATGTTACTGATGAATTTGACAACGTTGGCGCCTATCGTTTATCTTCGGGAGCCATGCTATGTGACCGGCTAGACGCTTGTGTACATTTATGATGAGAAAAACAAACTGTTACGGGTTAAAAGAGTAGCTTACCTTAACCTGATGGATCATGCAATATGGAGTAAAATATTCAAGTGAAACAAATGAATTTATTATGATACTTCTGTCTTACAGTTTCGTACAAATTGATTTACAAACTAACTCTTGTATTCTATAGAATTTGATCTTCTTCAATATTCAACTTTACTTTTCATCACTGAACGTAGAACCTACAACAGAGAAAAATAGTATTAAGAATATTAACATTAACTCTCAGAAATAATAAATAATAAACAAAACAGTTAATTTATGTCAAAAATCCAAGGCTAAATTACTTCCTCTTTTCTTCTTGATTTTATTGTCAAATTGGCCTCATCCTTTATAAGCAAACATTTATTCAAATAAACTTCCAAGGTTAAAACTGCTAAGTGGTTTACCAAAAAAAA
>CAJUYI010000561.1:79373-92541 GCA_910591695.1 Galerucella pusilla | reverse complement strand
AATACAATTATTATTTTCCCTTCCCCTTCTCGAATTATATCAAAACGCTTTATTCTTCTGTGGGTTTGGTGTATCGCATGGTATGTGCGTGGGCCTAATAGAAAACGCAACGTCGATTATAATTTAACAAGTCCTATACGATTAGCGCTCGGCGTAGCGGTAACCACATAGGGATCGGAAAAAAGCAACCCCATATAACTTTGGATCGTTGCACGTTCGCACGCTTTTAAAATACTCATATTAATTTCATAACAGTATGTTGTTTTCTCAAAATAATTATTGAGTAATTGGGAGAAATTAGACTAAATCATTTGAAGAGAGTTACTGTTAGGTTAGATACTTCAAGAAGTTATAATATCTAAAAATTCACATCCTTGAGGAAGTCCAAACACGAAATTACAATAATATACATTATTAATTTTGATATATCAAAATTTTGGAAAAATGAGAGTCAATAGTGAGAGTCGAATTTGTTCCGAACTCTAACCTTTTACTCGAAAATAAACCCTCTTCATGGACTAGTTAAGCCGGTAAATCAAATATCAAACAAAAATCGATTGAGAATGTTAATTTCTCGTAGCGTCATTGCAGTTATCCTTGACAGAGTCCGGTAATGTAGGGAACGTTTTATTATGAAATTTTGTGTTAAATCAAATTATTCTTCCTGTTAATGTCGTGCATAGAACACATCCTTTAAGGGTCTAGGTTGCCTACTCCAAGAACAAGTATTTTGACTAATCTACTGTTGTTACTTACCCCTTAATGAGAATAATTTTAATCTCGTCTAGACAATCAGTTTTATAAAGCAATTTAATTTTTGAAATTATGCTTTTTTGGGCTGATTAAATACTAGATGAAGTGGAATAATGGATTTTTCAAAATAATTCAATATACATGAATGAAAGTCTGATTGATTTTGCATGGTATAAGCCAAACGGCTGCTGAAATATGTTTTATAAACAAAAATTCCCAATGAATCCATGATTATGTTTGCTTACTTATAGTTTCCTGTAACAATTGTCATATTTTAGTGAAGCGTATTATCAATATTTATTATAGATATAGTAATACCATAATATGTTATAACGCCTTACAAATTTGAAAATTACTAGAATACACCGTTCACTAGGAACAAACATCTACTTCTTGGGCTATATGCCCCGACAGACCATAAACTACAGAATGGTTGGTTAAATTGTGAAGATATCCCAACTCCGTTTAACTTGGAACTGTATTCTGTCGGGTCATATAGCCCAAAAAGTAGATGTTTTTTCCTAGTGAACGGTCTACTCTTTGAAAAGTTATTTTCAAAGTGAGGCATTGTATATATTAATTGATGTGGTTTTACTTGAATCTTATGAATTTACGACTCGATGTAACTATTAATATCAAAAATGGGAAAATAATGGAAAACATTTTCTCTTATTTTCTATTTTGTATAAAGCTATGGAATATTATTCATGAGTATACACACTGTGTTATTTATGAGATGTGTGTGTGAGGTTGTGATATTGACTGCGGATCCTTGTGGTTCCATTAGCCTAACCAATATATTTATAAGATGCGACACAGGGATTCCTGTACAAAACTGTCAAACGCGAGCCAACTTTTTTACCAAATAGCGTTCATAAAAAATAATAACAGATATGGAAAGGTCGTTGAAAAATAAGATTAAATGCACTTTTAATTTTCTTAAATTTGTTCTGGTTTAATCAAATAATGGATGGTTATAATTAAAAAGATCGAACTTCATTTTCATACCACTTTCGGAAGATCTTAATCGATTAGGTGATGGCTAACATGGTAGTGCACGGTATTATTCAAAAGTTAAACCTGAAGTATGGCGGTTCGCTTCGCCGCTGGGATGAATTTTTTTTTTCAATTTTTTTTCACAATTTTTGTGCATTTGATTTGAAGTGAAACAAGGTTACTTGTTTAAAAAATTGTAAAAAAAGAACTACAAACAAAAAGAAAGGAATTCCATCTCAAGCGAAGCGAACCGCCATACTTCAGGTTTGACTTTTGAATAATACCGAGCACTACCATATTAGCCATCACCCAATCAATTAAGATCATCTGAAAGTTGTATGAAAATAGAGTTCGACTTTTTTAAATATAAATATCCATTTTTTCATTAAGCCAGGACGAATTTAAAAAAAATCAAAAGTGCATTTGATCTTCTTTTCCAGCGACCTTTCAATATCTGTTATTATTTTTTATGATCGCTATTTGGTAAAAAAGTTAGTTCAGACCTCAACCCCATTTCAGAATCTCACTTCATCTTGTGTTAAATCTTCACTTATTATCTGAACTACAGCCTCGACGAAATCATTTTTATATATATATTATAACATCCATTCGATTACAGTGTGCGGCGAAACATCGGCATTAAGAGCAGTATTAGCAGCTGGAGCGAAAGTCTCAACACCAGACGTTCACGGCGGATACCCTCTTCATTACGCTGCTCAAATGTGTGGAGGAGTAAGTTGATTAAAACCATCTAATTCACGTGTAACTTCAATTATGTTTTTATTATCAACCAGGACCGAGAGTCCAATTTGGGAATGCAAGTTCTCCAAACTCTTTTATCGCATCCAGATATTAAAGTATCCGAAACAGACATGGATAAAAGACAACCGTTATTATGGGCCGCTAGCGCTGGTTCTGCTAAAGCAGTACTTGCTCTAGTTAGAGCCGGAGCAAATGTGGAAGCTGCTGACAAAGACGGTCTAACAGCTTTACATTGTGCTGCTTCTAGAGGACATACCGACTGTATGGATACGTTATTGACTCTATGCGGTGCTTCAGCGGATATTATTGATACTAATGGCTGTACTGCGTTACATTATGCTGTTACTTTGGGTATGTATTTCAGTATAATCACTTTTTTCAAGCGTTTGCGTTTATTAATGTTATATAAATAGTATATTGTGTAACTAGTGCGCCAAAGTGCTAATTTCTCACGAGTGTGAAAGTTGCGGTACGAGACGGCGTGCACACTGTATTTTTCCTAGGACCACCATCCTTCCAACAAACGACTGTGTCACACACGGTACGTTTTTATGAGTACTTTTTCTCGCATGACATAGTTTATGGTTGTAAAAATTAGTACAATGTCTGAGTTTCATTTGAATAAATCACCAAAGATCATGTTTGAAGATTTATTAAAAATTTCAATAGGCAACAAATTCACGTTTTGAGAATTATATTTTAATTTTCCTTGCATGGGGTTTTCCACTGGAAATTATAATGAATTATGAAATGGGAACAGTTATGGATCTTTATCCTTGGTGTTGGTGTTTCCGACAAGTTTTCGGCTATTGTTAATAAATAATTATTTGAAGCTGATGTTGAGAGAACGGGAACAGAATCAAATGTCTGTAATGTTTCATCGTCCCTACCAGTTAATTGTATAAAACTGACCTAACATGAGATGGCATAATGACATGCAATAAAGCCGTAAAAGTTTTAGCCGTGACAGGGTCGTATTTATTTTGTTGGCGAATAATAAATTCTTGTCTGAAAATTCAGAAGACTTTTGGGTCATTCTTATTATAAATACCTAGTACTTATGTTTTTTCATCAGGTATAGTGCGGCTCTGCGCGGTAAATCCGGAAAGTTTTATGGTTTTATTGCATCTCAAGGCCAAGTCAAGTCAAGTCAGTTTCTTCGATCGTGAAAAGAACTATACTGAATGCATCATTTTTCGAGAATGACAATTTTCTGTAGTTATTTATTTTGGGTATGCCTAATGTCACTTTGTCTATGCTTTATATCACTTTGGCTATGCCTTGTGCCACTTCTCACAATGTTTGTTGCTATGAAAAATTGTTAATATTGCGTATTAAAACCAATGTGAAAAATAATGATTTGGATAGTGGTCGTAGGAACAAGTGTTATTTGCGAATAAAATACTTTATTAGTCATTGCATGAGTTCAGGGATATCAAAACGAAGTTTTGGAACGGGGAAGTTCCTGGGACCCAACTCTTTTTAACGTTTTAGTTTCGACCAAATTGCTATTACCTATAAGGTTCTAATGACAATCAGGACATTTTAAAGAATGTTGAAGATGATGTGTGATTAATTTTAGGTCATGCGGATGCAACAGCTCTTCTGTTAGCTCACGGAGCAGATCCAAATCGTCAGGACCGAAAAGGAAGAAGTCCAGCTCATTGTGGTTGTGCCAAAGGTCAATTCGAAACTGTCAAGTTAATAGGTAAAGCCATAAATACAGACGCATAGGTCGATGGTTCGCTTCCACACTCCGAACATTTAGGCTCGAAGTATGCTGGGGTAATGATTCTGAGGAGGGGAATAACAGATTCAAGTGGGTTTGGTTAGTAAGCATCCCCTTGGGGATGAATACTACACGGTTTGTGTTGGTCCTCAGGTCATTCGAACATGAGTTTCCCATCTCGGCACGAAAAAAAACCAAAACCAGTTTTATCAACAGAAAGAGAGCATAATCTTGAGAAAATTGACCACGTGTTGAAACTTTTCCTCTCCACATTCTAGCGTGTTCTTTCTTTCCGTAAATTGTACTTGTCCTGTCAGTTACAACATAGACATAGAACGTATAGACAATACACGAACTATTCTCTATGATTTTGTCAGTACCAACTAAAATTTGAAATATGAAATAATACTACCACAGAATATAACATTTCACTTAGGTATGCTTCTTATTCACAAACGGGACGTTGAAGTGAAAAATATAAAATATATTTTTATTAAAATATCAGCAGTTGCCCTAGATAATTACTTGAAAATTGAGTACCAACTAATTTTATCAAGGGTGGTTGTGATTCGTTCAAAGGCTTTTATACATCCCTTAAAAATTGTATCCTGACAGTCCTTCTTACAAGCCACACTGTCATCTTATTTAAATGCTAAAACTTGGACTATCAGAAGATCCGACTTGCTGTGTTTGTCTTGAAATTGATGAAACAGCAAATCATATTATATATTGTGCTTTCCCGCCACGGCTCTAATCAGGTATCTGATGTTTGGCAGGATATCTCTCTCGCCCTCAGCCTGAAATATAATTCGGCAAATAAGCTTATCGGCTTTGTTAAGAAGCTGAATTGACTTGGTGAAATCTGAATAGGTATAACCCACAATAGACTCCTATAAGTCGCTGTGCAGTGCCTTATAGACCCACTCACCACAAACCAAACCTAACCTAATGGTAAAAAAGAGTATCTGATAGAATTTGAGTAAACTCGTAGATGTCGCCATATTGAATGGATGAAATCAGTTATATATATTTTTTTATTATTTCAATTTGTATAGCTTCATCATTTCTGATCTTGAGAATATTAGACGATTAAGAGATATTTTTATTTCACTAATTAAATACATGGGCTACAAAAGCTTTCTGCCCTTGTGGTACAATGGAATAAATATTATTGACAATTGAAATGTCTTGAAATATTGTTAAATAGTAGTCAGATTTTCTTATTTTTGTTTCGGGTAGGTGCACACGGTGCAAATTTGTGGTTACGAAACGCTAGAGGAGATTTTCCTCTTCACGACGCAGCTGCCAGTGGTAGAAGAGAATTGGTGAAGTGGCTATTGGAAATGAGACCTAGCCAAGTGAATGCCAGAAATAATGATGGTCGGTGTTCGTTACATATGGCTGCACTGAATGACAATGCTGATATGTGTAAGGTAAGATAGGTATGATTTTTACGGAGATTGACAAATGTATATAGCAAAGTGCATAGCGGTGTAAGTTCTGGAAGTATTAAAACGAAATATGGGAGGTGAGTTATTCAGTTGCCTCCATATTTGAAAATTTATTAATAAATTGTAGCTTTCGGTTTGACTAGAAACTTGAAATTCTTCTGATTCAAGAAATACTTTTCGTGTCTATATCTCTTGATATCCCTTTACTTACTTTGAGCGGAGGGATGATGCTCAATGGAGTGGTACCATTTCCCGCGAAAGCCGAGTAATAGAAGATAATTTTGTTTCAACGCCAAAATCAACTATTTGTCTAAATCACAAGTCTAAATGCTCCGTCAGTTATTTTTGCAGCTCGCTTCGCTTGGTGAGGCTCACTTCGAATGGAGCCGAGTGACGGTTCGAGAGACACCGCTGCTCCTACATTTCTTACACAAAGTGCGGCAGATTATTCGTAGCTTGGAAATATCTCAAAAACTGAATTAGCCTTGAAAGTATAAATTGGAATGGTACAATTTCTGAAAGTTCACTGAAATATTGTTAGGTATATTCTCTTCCGATTAAAACTAGAAACTTAAAATTTTTCAATTTTAAGAATATTCACGTTATTCTGAGCACTTTTTTCTATAGTTCTAATGTACCTAATTTTGAATGATGCTTAAATTTTTTAGATGATGAAAAGTTCAAGTTGAAAAATATTCAATATCTTCAATGAAACATCCATATTTTTATTCTTTCACTTAACTCTACAGCTGAAAATAGCTTTTTACCCAATCTCAAGCATTTTAAAAATATTAACATGTAAGAGTGTGTGTGGGCGTAGATCGTGTTATTGTATCTACCTTTCATAATTGAATAGATGGTGAAGTGATAATAATGGCTCGTTAGGAATTAAACAATGAAGATTATCTGAATTTGATATTAATACATGGTGAATATGAAAGAGTTGTTACTATTACATGTGTCTTATTTTCTACAACATATCCAGATCGACCCTGACTCAACCGTCACCCAGTGAAGAGATTTTATTCCATTATTACATTGAATTCAATATTGGAATTTGAATGTGAAAGTTGTAAATCAAGTTTGAAAATTAATACAGAAAAAGCAAAGTTTTACACCTGTCATTCATTACTAATACATACAGAACGATCAACATAATATTTATGTTGTCGAAATCTAAAATAACTGAAGATATGTTAAGTTGACCGTGAATAACCACGAAAATCAGAAACATTTCTATATTTTTCAAGCCTGAAAGTATCAGTGAAAATGACCGAAACGCATGCGCAATTATTATCCAACCAAGGACAGCAATTAAATTGCCAGAAATTTCTCTGACAAGGCTGTAATGTGAGACTGATATTAAACAATTTAAGACAACTTGGTTGTTTCCATGATAATTATAATGAAATCAAGAATAATAACTGTCATTATATGGCAGTGGCGTAACTATACCATCTGGGGCCCGTGGCAAATTCTTCCGATGGGGCCCTAGCAGTGAAAATCGTCACGTTGTACTCAGTTTTATTTTGATAAAGATTTTTAGCTTACTCAATTACACGTTGTATATGTCCCACTAACGACCATAAGCCTCCTCTCTTAGGTGAGAGGGAATGGTCTGTAGTCCCCACGCTAACCCAATGCATATTGGAGACTTCACACTCATCCATAGAACATATAATATCTCAATGCATTCATCATCTATTCGCTAGCTTTTCGGTGAAGGAACAACATCGTGAGGAATCCTGCATACATTTACAATGAAATAAGATTAACAATTCAATTTCAATAAGATATTTATCAAGAAAAATCTTTTTTCGAACTTTCTGTTCCGCAAAAGTTTCTATAACATCATCAAAGTTTAAAGATCGGGCCATAGAATTTTCAATAGACAAAATAGCCATTACATAATCTGTCTTGTCTCATAAAGTTTCTGAAATAGGATTTTATCAATTTTAGTTTTGAAAATGATGCCATTTTAACAGAATTGTTTTAGTTAGCGCTTTTTGGACTTCAACAAACCGAACCTTTAAAGCAAAAACGGCATCATAACATCCTGCCCATCTAGTAGGGTTTAATGTTTTTAATGTTATTGAAGTTGAAGACTCACTTTCTTTATTAGATATAAAATTTGATAAAACATTTTTGATACTATACCCAAAAAAATTATAAATTTGTTAAACTGTTTCAAGAAAATTTTGAATATCAATAACCTCTGTCACTACATCATTGAGTACTAGATTCAAATTATGAGCAGCACAGTGAATATATATGGCATTTGGCGTTTACATCTTTAAAAATGAATCAACATCTTTTTGTTCAAGCTGGTTAAAATGCTTAACGATTAACTTGAAATTGTATAATGGTCTTTAGTTTGGATTTTAAGCAATACTATTGTAAAAACTCAGGAAACCCAAGCTAAAATTATCCCTCAGAAATCACTATGTTGTATGAAGATGCTTGTATTGAACTGGACGCCACAAACTCTCTCTATATAAAACGAAATCTACTCTAATTACAGTTATTAACAATATTTATAACCATTTTTTTCTTGTATGTAAGAATCTACTGGTAGAAACAACAGAACATTATAATTTCCTCATTTCCCACAACTTCCCCATGCCTGTTGATTTACTTTCACTTCTTGTGAAAAACGAAAAGGCCATTTTCACATACTTATAACGTTTATTATTAATTCTGAACTTAAAATATAGACTTTTTGTTCCTATTTTTATCTACACCTTCTATATTCTCACCCTCAGAGACCATCTCTCTTACACAAACATTCAACAATAACTATGTATCTGCTTATCCTTGACAGCTCTTCTGTAAATTTTCATTTCATTTTGTCTGTAATTGATACCACAAATAGATTATTGAAGAAATATCGTATGGCTGACTAGTATATTCCCATGCTTAACACGTCCATTGCGAAACAATGTTTCATGCGGTGCGCGCCAGTTCAATACTGTCCTGAAGAATATGCGGTTTGAAGCAATATTTTTCAAGCCATGTAAAATTGCGTTCTCACTAGTCGATTTTAGTTGAACGATTATTAATGATCGATTAAAATCGAATGGAAATCCCTGTGTGAACCTACATCTCAATTTTTGTTGAACGATAAATATCGTTTCAACAAAAGTTGAATCCATTTCTTCTTTTATCGTTCAAGTATAAGTCACCGTACAATTTTGATGTGCGATTCATCTTGCTCAGTGTTCAGTTTGGCAGTCAAGGAGTCAAATGTTCAGTGTTTATGTTTATGATTATATTTAGTGTTTTTTTTTTACAGACAAATATTTTTTTCACAGTACACACTTTCATGAAACACGTTTTAATTTTAATTATTTCACCAAAATAATGTCAAAATTGAAATTGACAAATAAAATGTTTATCAACTTGTGTTGGTAAATAGCAATTTTAAAGGTGGTATTTAATGGTCCGTTTGTTCATTGATTGATGTCAGTTTCTGTGTCAATGTTTGGACCAGTATTAGTTACAGCTTCACGCATAATTGTATCTTTTTAAAAAAATTTCAAGTGTACTTTAGAAAGAAGTTCTTCAAATTTTTTCGTCCTTAAAATCCATTCTCGATCCCAAATATTACGTTTGGCTCGTTTCTTCCTACAATCTGATATCATATTTCTCAGTTCTGTAATAATTAATTCGCGAATGAACCCAACACCCGCACGGACGACCTCGTTAGTGGCCATTTTGCTTTTAACTACCGTTGAAACATGAGAACCAAAAATTGATTCGATTTTAGTTGATCAATAAAAATCGTTTAACTTAAATCGACTAGTGAGAACGCGCCTTAAGATGTCAAAATAGTAGGTATTGAAACTTTTCTTTCCATGCTTCTCAAAAACAATTGAATAAGTTTCTTTGGCGACATCACCTTGGCCTCATTAGGCTCATTTGATTCGGAATGACCTTAAGAAACTTTTGTGAGATATTTGAAGCGGGGTTCATAATATAGTAATTATGCGCCAAGGTGAAGAAGTGAGATATTATTGTCGAGGTATTTAATTGATCCGAGACACTAATACACTTTCCCACCGTGACTCATGTAGCAGTTTTTTCACTACTGGCATTTCATTTTTTTGAATATTTAGGCGAATTTACATTGGGATAGTAGCTAAAGCAAGTAACTAAAGCCAATTACCAAATTTAGCTACTGTCAATATGTAAACGTCTGATTTAGTACTTGAGCTCATAGGTAACCTCGTTCGCGCCGTACCTCCCTTTACTAAGTGGGAGGTTCCATTTGACAACGCCGCAATTCTTAAAATATTTTTTTGAAAAAGAAGATCTTGTCAGAAATTAACCAATTAACGGCAGTCGTTGGATCCAGTTTGATCTATGCGTTCAATATTAGTTGGTGTCATCTTTGGTTTTGAAGTTTTGATAAGTATTTTTTCTTCCGAGTCATTTAAGTAGTTCAAATATGAGCGGAGAAAAACGATCTCGTGGAATAAATTTCGCAACACGTGAAAAATCATTATTATTAGATATTATTAGCAAGTATAAAAATGTTATGGAAAATAAACAATTTCTCCGAGAAAATTGAGAGCAGTTTCCTTCGTTATTCTAAATCTAAGAAAAAACGTCGAAGGATCGAATGTATTAAAATAATCTTCCATTATATTAAATTACCGTATTCAATTATACCTATCAATTCTTTCTAAATCGTCATCATCTTCTACCATTTCCATTCCAATAAGACAAATTACAGATACAAAGATCTACCATCTATCAAAGCACAATTTACTCAAATCTAAACTGTCATAAATCAACTTCAAAATTAGTATTTCGAGGTTAAGTGGAACTTTAAGCCGTGGATATTCCCAGCTTAGTTAAGGTATCGTTAACGTCGCGTTAAGGATGACTTAAAATACGGTGCGAACGACTAAGTGACACTTAGTGGATTTGAGTGACACTCAACGTTTAAGTGTAACCGGTGCGAATGGCCCTAAACACATCTAGACAGTTCTTTTTAGTATAGTTATAGTTGTTTAGTGGTGTATGGTGTTATTATATTCAAATACGAGAAAAATGTCTGTACCTCCCTGGAAAGAAGATACCACCCTGAAATTTGTTTAGGAGTACCTACCGCTTGAAAGAACACAAAAACCCATGAGTATTTCTACGAGCTAACCATTTTGTTATCCATATACGCTTCTTTTCTTTTGCTTACGTTCTATTACTTTACTAATTTCCTCGCATAATAAAACCATACACTTTTTTACGGCTGATCTAAAACGTCTTCGTTCAATATACCCAATTTTCATTCAGCGACTAAACATAGAGAGCTAAAATGTCGTGTGGACAAATACTAAATGGTAAGTAACTGGCTTTAGTTGCTTGCTTTAGCTACTATCTCCATCTAAATTCGCCTTCAGTTTATAAAACCAAAAAAAAATCGAAGACAAATTTCAAAATTTTCTTGAATCAAACCATCCGTGCTTCTGTCAAATGTAAAACACATAATATGACAGTTTATTATATTTTGCTGGTGGTCGTGTTTGCTAAAAATAAGCGATTCTAGTAGTTGTACTCTTCCTGATCTTAGAGCGAATGCCAAAGAAGTGGAACTATGCTTTGTCAATAGGTCCTTGGCTGTTTTGGGGTATTTTCTTCAATCGCACCTTTTGCTAATCTCATTGTGGGTACTAGGCTTGCTACTACTGGAACAACTGTTACATTGGCGGATCAGGCTGGATTAAAAACTTTTGGACTACGGCTTTCCCAGCCGGGACATCATTCACGAGGTTATTTCTACACATTTGTCTTCGACAGTTTGACTACATTGCTGTTTGTCGACACAACCGAGGCATGGCAAAATTCTAGTACGTGCTCTGATACGACACCTGGTCTCTCCAGAGCTATTTATAGTAGGGCTGCTTTCAGTTTACCACTTTTGGATTAGAAACATACCGATAAGGTGTCTCGATCAAGTGCAAAAACTAACTTAAATCAGGTGAGAAAGTCCACAAAACCAAGGCCTATATTACCCAAAAATCTCCGTGATCTAGTGCTTCTAACTAGACTATACGTTTAGGCCACTATAGGCTATAAGATTCTAACCCGAAAGTGGTAAACTAAGAGCGGCCTCACTTTATTAGTGCTTGTTTGCACTTCATTGATGCACACATTTTTTTCCCTAGATATTTCTACCGAATACCAATTTTATGTTGAGGTTTAAAGAATTGGAGAACTTTGCTTAGTTTTGGAGCCATCAGTGGGAGTGGTTATAGTATCTGCCACAAACGATTCTCATATTGTGTTTATACTTATTTTGTAGGGCTCATTGAGAATAAATCGTGAGGTGATCTTCGTCTGTGAAATTTAACATCTCCCCCTCAAATTTCTGTTAAGGGAATTCTAAAATTTCAGATTTTACTCATAAAATTAAATAGGCTGCCAAATTATTTCGTTCAATCTGAGCTTCACGAGAGAAATTTTGGTTCAATACTGGGAAAAATATCAAAACGACATGAAACCGCAATTAAATATATTCGACTTTTTATCTTGATTTTTATTTGTACTGGAAAAAAGGTAGAATTATTATAAGTAATTCTACACCTACGCTATTTCCCCTTTATAAACATAGTTCTGACGTCTGCAATACCCTTTCAAGTATACTTTTGTTTGATAGTTCATTCAGGGTCACGAAATTGATTTATTTGACCTTTTTTCGGACACTTGGCATAGAATAATGAGAACAACGAGATGGATATCTTGACGTTAAGTTTAGCACCAAGGTTAAAGCTCACGTGCGGAATACAATTACCGACTGAGAGCTTTCTACTTTTAAAAGGAAAAAATTGAATATTTATTTTATTAGGATTTTAAGAGGGTGATAGTGGACATAGGAGAACTTTTAAATCATGGATTATGATGTGGGTTCGGAATTTTCATTGATTTGGGATTTGGAAATGTAACACAAATTTACTCGAACAAACAAGCAAATTGAGGATTCTATTACATATAATATTACATATACTCGCAGACTGGAATTTTTTCTAGTAGGTGGTGTAACCGTGGTCTCAATTTATTTTCTTGCAGAAATTAGAAATTGATATTTTTTATCCAGAGTCCCTGCTGTTATAAAGCCTCGAGGTCGACAAGGAATCTTCTCCATAATTTTTTCGCATATATTTGGGAACAATCATTCCACACAAAAATTACGCCAGAAAGACTTAATTAACTCCCAACAATTTGGAATTATTCAGCTGGAATTATCCTCTCTTGACTAGCTTTTTTTAATGAAAGATAGCCACTGACTCTACTCATTTTCAACCCTACATATTGTTAAATATTTTCAGAGCTCTGTATGTCTGATTGGATCCTTTATGGTATCACTCGTGTCCCTCTGACATCAAGATACCTGATACCCGCTATAGCGCGACAACGGCTCGGTATTTAACTGTAGACACCCTGTAGATCATTGTGCTAATTTCAACAGTTAGTTGAC